>NC_069404.1:3136485-3154930 GCF_026875155.1 Cherax quadricarinatus | reverse complement strand
TTTCTAATAAGCGTGTAGCCCCTGGAAAAGAGGGGAAATTTGTAGAGGGAGAGAGAGTTTTTTGGGAGATGTTAATGAATGAAGGAGCCTTTGAACCAAGTGAGAGAGTAATTGTGGTAAGGGATCTGAATGCTAAAGTAGGAGAAACTTTTAGAGAGGGTTTTGGTAAGTAAGTTTGGGGTGCCAGGTGTAAATGATAATGGGACCCCCTTTGATTTAACTTTGTATAGAAAGGGGTTTAGTTATAGGTAATGCATATTTTAAGAAAAAGGTTTAAATAAGTATACAAGATATGAAGTAGGGCGAAATGACAGTAGTTTGTTGGATTATGTATTGGTAATAAAGACTGTTGAGTAGACTTCAGGATGTACATTTTTTATAGAGGGGCCCAGATATATCAGATCACTTTCTAGTTTTTAGCTACACTGAGAGTAAAAGGTAGTTTGGGGTACAAGGAGAATAGAAGCATCAGGGAAGAGAGAGGTGAAGGTTTATAAACTAAAAGAGGAGGCAGTTGGGGTAAGATTATAAACAGCTATTGGAGGATAGATGGGCTAATGAGGCATAGGCAATGGGGTCGAAGAGGTATGGGGTAGGTTTAAAAATGTATTTGTTAGAGTGTTCAGCAGAAGTTTGTGGTTATAGGAAAGTGGGTGCGGAGGGAAGAGGAGCGATTGGTGGAATGATGATGTAAAGAGACCAGTAAGGGAGAAAGAGTTAGCTTTATGAGAATTTTTTTACAAAGTAGAAGTGATGCAAGGAGGGAAGAGTATATGGAGAAAAAAGAGAGAGGTTAAGAGAGTGGTGAAGCAATGTAAAAAGAGAGCAAATGAGAGAGTGGGTGAGATTTTTATCAACAAATTTTGTTGAAAATAAGAAAAATTTTTGGGGAGTGAGATTAACAAGTTAAGGAAGCCTAGAGAACAAATGGATTTGTCAGTTAAAATAGAAGAGGAGAGTTATTAAATGGAGAGTTAGAGGTATTGGGAAGATGGAGGGAATATTTTGAGGAATTGTTAAATGTTGATGAAGATAGGGAAGCTGTGATTTCGTGTATAGGCAAGGAGGAATAACATCTTGTAGGAGGAGGAAGACCCATTGTGAGTGTGGGTGAAGTTCGGGGGGCAGTAGCAAAATGAAAGGGGGTAAGGCAGCCGGATTGATGGGATAAAGATTTAATGTTAAAAGCAGGTGGGATAAAGTTTTTGGAGTGTTGGTGCAATTTATTTACTATATGTATGAATGAGGGTAGTACCTAGGGATTGGCTGAGGGCATGCATATTTCCTTTGTATAAAGGCATAGGGGACAAAAGAGATGCAAAAATTATAGGGGGATAAGTCTGTTGAGTATACCTGGTAAAGTGTATGGTAGATTTATTATTGAAAGAATTAAGAGGTAAGACGGAGAATAGGATAGCAAATGAACAAAGGTAGCTTTAGGAAAGTAGGGGTGTGTGGACCAGGTGTTTACAGTGAAACATATAAGTGAACATTAATTTAAAAGACTAAAGAGTCATTGTGGCATTTTAATGGATTTGAAAAGGCGTATTACAGGGTGATCAAGGTGTGGCAATGTGGCAGATGTTGTCAGGTGTAGGTGTAGGGGTAGGTTACGAAATCAGTGAAAGTTTTTACTGAGGATAGTGAGGCTCAATTAGAGTAATTATGGGGGGGGGAGGGGGGGTGGGGGGGGGGGTGGGAGGAAAAGGAATATTTCCAGAAAAAGTAGGCCTTAAAGACAAGGTATGTGTGATGTCACCGTGGTTGTTTAATATATATTATATATAATATATTATATAAAATATATATATATATATAATATAATATATATATATATATATATATATATATATATATATATATATATATAATATATATAATATATATAAAATATATATATATAATACATACATCTAGGTTTATTTCCCTTTTTCAAATGCTCTGTGTTCTTTTCTTCATTTCTTCTATTGTTCCCATGGGGAAGTGGAAAATAATCATTCCTCCGTAAGCCATGCGAGTCGTATGAGGCGGACTAAAATGCCGGAGCATGCGGCTAGAACCCCTTCTCCTATGTAGACATTTTACTAAAAAGAGAAGAAGAAAAACTTTATAAAACTGGATGCCTTGAATGTGCCATGGATGTATTCGGGATGACAAGAAATCAGATGATTGCTGATGTTATAATGAAAAGAAAGTGGGATGTCCTGGCCCTAAGCGAAACATAGCTGAAGGGGTAGGGGAGTTTTACGGTGGGAAAAATAAATGGGATTAATTCTGGAGTAATCTGAGAGAGTAGAGCAAAGGAAAGGGGTAGCAAGTAATGTTGAAGGATCAGTTATGGAAGGAAACAGGGAATATGAAATGTTAAGTTCAAGAATTATGTGGATTAAAAGGTAAATGTTGGATGTGAAAAAGTGGTCATAATAAGCGTGTATGCACCTGGAAAGAGAGGAATGTAGAGGAGTAGAGAGAGAGATTTTGAGATATTAAATGAATGTATAGGAGCCCTTTTGAACCAAGTGAGAGAGTAATTGTGGTCAAGGGAATCTGAATGCTAGTAGGAGAACTTTTATAGAGGGTGTGTAAGTAAGTTTTGGGGTGGCCAGTGTAAATGATAATGGGAAGCCCTTAGATTTAACTTTGTATAGAAAGGGGTTTAGTTATAGGTAATGCATATTTTAAGAAAAAGAGGATAAATAAGTATACAAGATATGAAGTATGGCGAAAATGACAGTTGTTTGTTGGATTATGCGTATTGCGTAAGATAAAAGACTGTTGAGTAGACTTACAGGATGTACATGTTATAGAGGGGCCACAGATATATCAGATCACTTACAAGTTGTAGCTACACTGAGAGTAAAAGGTAAGATGGTATCAAGGAGAATAGAAAGCATCAGGGAGAGAGAGGTGGAAGTTTATAAACTAAAAGAGGAGGCAGTTTAGGGGTAAGATATAAAACATCTATTGGAGGATAGATGGGCTAATGAGAGCATAGGCAATGGGTCGAAGAGGTATGGGGTAGCGGTTGTAAAAATGTAGGATTAGAGGATTCAGCAGAATTTGTGGTTATAGAAAGTTGGTGCGGGAGGAAGAGGAGCGATTGGTGGAATGATGATAGTAAAGAGACCAGAAAGGAGAAAGAGTTTAGCTATGAAAGTTTT
The DNA here is from genome assembly GCF_026875155.1 of Cherax quadricarinatus. NCBI lineage: Eukaryota > Metazoa > Arthropoda > Malacostraca > Decapoda > Parastacidae > Cherax > Cherax quadricarinatus. The sequence continues at coordinate 3,151,769 of NC_069404.1, read as the reverse complement.
TTTACACAGTAAAGTGATGGCAAGGAGGGAAGAGTATATGAGAAACAGAGATAGGTTAAGAGAGTGGTGAAGCATGTAAAAAGAGAGCAAATGAGAGAGTGGTGAGATGTTATGCACAAATTTGTGGAAAATAAGAAAAATGTTTTGGAGTGAGTTTAACAAGTTAAGAAGCCTAGAGAACAAATGGATTTGTCATTAAAAATAGAAGAGGAGAGTTCTATTAAATGGAGAGTTAGAGGTATTGGAAGATGGAGGGAATATTTTTGAGGAATTGTTTAAATGTAGAGTGAAGATAGGGCGAGCTATGATTTCGTGTATAGGCAAGGAGGAATAACCATCATTGTAGAGTGAGAAGAGCCATTGTGGAGTGTGGGGGAAGTTCTGAGAGGCAGATAGGGCAAAAAGAAAAGGGTAAGGCAGCCGGGATTGATGGATAAAGAAGAAATGTTAAAAGTCAGGTGGGATTTAGTTTTGGAGTGGTTGTGCAATTATTATAATAAATGTATGAAAGAGGTAAGGTCCTAGGATTGGCAGAGGGCAAGAGAACGTTCCCTTTGTATAAAGGAAAGGGGACAAAAGAGTGCAAAAAAATTATAGGGGGAATCTAAGTCTGTTGATTATACCTGGTAAAAGTGTATGGTAGAGTTACTTATTGAAAGAATTAAGAGTAAGACGAGCAATATGATATCAAATGAACTAGGGGGCTTTAGAAAGTAGGGGTGGTTTGGACCAGTGTTTACAGTGAAACATATAAGTGAACAGTATTTAGTAAGAACTAAAGAGGTATTTGTGCATTTATGGATTTGGAAAAGGCGTTGACAGTGGATAGGGGGGGGGGGGGGGGGGGGGGGGGGGGGGGGGGGGGGGGGGGGGGTGGGCAATGTGGCAGATGTTCATGTTGGTTGTTTGTGTGGTATGGTGTAGGAGGTAGTTACGAAAGCAGTGGAAGAGTTTTTACGAGGAATCGTGAGAGCCAAGTATAGTATGTAGGAAAAGGGAAATAATTTCCCAGTAAAAATTAGGCCTAGACAAGGATGTGATGATTCACCGTGTTTTTTAATATAGAGATATATATTATATATATATATAATATATATATATATTATTATATATATGTATATATAAATAATATATATAATATATATATCGAATGGGGTATTGTAAGAGAAGTATATGCGAGTCTTGGCAAAAGGCGTGGAGTTAAAAGATAAAGAATCACACATAAAGTGGGAGTTGTCACAGTCGTGGATATTCTCCACGACTGCGGTGCTCTTCGCACCTACTCCTAGGTTGAGGGACTGATTACCTCATCTTCTGTATATAGTCCTTCTGTCTTCAAGTTATGTCCTAGAATTTGTATTGATAAAGCCACTGGTTGGCGAAACGTCTACAATAAAGATACCCAGATGTTGCACATGTGTCTTAATTACATTCAGTTTGTTAACAGAACTACAGATGTTCCACTTAACATAATGATAAACGGTTCACCTATCACAAGGCTCACAGGGAAAATTCTTAGGAATCCACCTTGATAATAGACTCAAATTTCAAACACATGTATAACAAATTACAAGAAAATCTCCAAGACCGTAGGCATACTATCAAAGATACGGTATCATGTTCCACAGTCAGCCCTCCTGGCCCTATATCACTCATGACTTAAGAAATCGTAATGACACGATTGGGCTGGAGTTTTGAGACTCTATGACCGCGGGTTCAATCCCGGCCGGGGGTATGGTCTATATCACTCACTTATTTACCCCTATCTCACCTATGGAATTTGTTCATGGGGCTCAACAACAATAAATCGTCTCAGACCATTAATTACCCAACAAAAAGCTGCAGTCAGAATGATAACAAATTCCCACTCCAGGCAGCATACTCCACCAATATTCAAAAATCTGGTTAGGTAAGACACATATGCAACAGTTAGGTATCTTTATTTCGAAACTTTTCGCCTACACAGTAGGCTTCTTCAGTCGAGTACAGAAAAGTTGATAGAAGAGACGTGAAGACGATGTAATCAGTCCATCAGTCACACTGCGGTTGCAAATTCCTGCCACTCTAGAAAAGACATTCTCTCCTCCCTCAGAGCAAGCCAACCTCCCTCCCACCCAAGCCTTCCCGCACCTCCCCCCCCTTCCATACCTCCCTCCCCACCCCCAATGGGGTCTGGGTTACTCTAAAACGCACTTGGACTACCTCTCCTACTCTACACACATGCAAACACCACACACAGACTAACAAGCACTCCTTAATTCTACACCACACCCACACTAGCATACCAATCATGACTTACTCACATCCTCCCTAACCTAATCTTGTCCTGCTAACAATCATCTATCGTTAATGTATCCCTCCTTCCTGCTTCTCTTCTAAGGCCCCGTAACAACCTCTCCCTCTTCGCTCTCTCCCACCTCCCCCACTTCCTACACCCACCAGCTCTCCCTCCTCACCCAACTCCTCTTCACGTCTACCACCCCTCCGCACCAACGCCCCTAAAGCTGCTTTGCTACCGACCACCCCTCCCCCACCTCCATACCCACTTCCTCATCCCCAACCAAAAGCTCCCACTAACAACAATAGTTTTTCATGCATGCAAGCAACGAGAGAAGATGCAAAATCCCACAAATCCCGTGGGATAAATAAACCTTCAACTAAGTATAAAAAGAGTATAACCTCCCCCACTAAACCACATAATGGGAAATCCCCATATAGGCATTTTAACAAGCTGTGATACAACAGACAGTAAACAGAAAGTCACACATAAACGTACTCCAAAATGTGTACTTTGAGATGGAACACATTGGCACAGTATTGTAGTCCATACACATCAATGGAGGCACATAAACAACGTATTTCATCAGCTGAAAAGATGCATCAAGTGTTTAGGTGAACACATGGGGAGGTAAAAGCTCACTGAAGAAGTGTTTAAATGCCAAGGTATACATCATATTGCATTATGCCAATACTTTTGCTGATCAGCAGAAGACTTCCTCAGAATCAGGAATCAACAATGCTACAGCACTTAAATGTGAGAGATACTTAGGATTAAGCAACTGCTCTCCCTATAGCTCGAGTTGAGTTAATCTAATAAATTACACAAAACCAATGTGCTTAACACTATTTGATCAAGGCTCCACAAGGTCACTTCATAAGAAGAACAAGTAGTTGCAGAAACTGAATAAACAAGCCTATGCCAAAGTAACAGTTAGATATAGCGGTTATTTCCACAAATCTTGTAAACAGACATCATGACCTAGGCCAGAATCACTGTTGGTCTAGGAAACAGGAAAAAGACTGTAAAGCTGTGTGTAGTAGATGATTTGCCTCAGTCCGTGCAGATCAGGGATTAAAAGAAACAGTAGCAGCACTGAAAGCAAGCTAATGTCAAGATAGCCTGCTCCTGACATCAGACGGACACTATTAAACCAATTGATTTAACAAATGGACGTGATTATGATCAACTGTTTTTGGTACAAAATATAGTAAGTAAACAGATGTTCACTTGCTGAAACAACATCAGATGCCACATGACAAGTGACCCATTCCTCTCAAAGTGGGAAAGAACTGATATTGATTCAGTGGAATATGTACTAGTTACTAGAATAACCACTGACATGTACCACAGCAAAAAAAATATCATTGCTGGAAAGAAATGAATGAACCATTGATAATTTGTGGGAATTTAGATGCGAAAGTATTGATGTAAATAAACCAAGCCACTAGATTCTCAGACTTATAACCTATATTTTGGACCTGTCAAATATAAAGATGAACAGTCATTGGGTTTGGTACCATGGAAATTAAATCACCACATCTGCCTAGGCAATTATCGCATTGCATTTCAGACAGATGAAAGCACAAATAACATGAGCTCAGGAAGAATCCAGAGCTACTGGACTGTCTATGATAAAAATGCATACAATGAACATTTGGACAATAAGTTCATTGAGGAAGAGTCGAAGATAAGTTGAAGACAGAAGTTCATTATCTTCCCGCCCATGGAGTCAGAAAGATTCTGAAACCACCCACTACGTTGTTGTGTATAATTGCAGCGCACTGTCAAATAAAGATGTAGCAAGTCTAATGACTCGTCTGATGACCGGAACCCTCACTAACTGAGAAAGCTTGGAGACGTGCATTATGAAATTTCGCACAAACCCTTTATGCTACACGGCTGATATTTCAAGCTTTCTTAGAGTAGGACTACAAGTAAATAGATAGAGAATATACTCGATCTTGTGGCCTGAAAATCACATGAATCCTCAAAGTCCCGTGAAAACATATCGTTTCAAATCAGTAATTAATTTGGTGCAACATCCTCTCGCAATTCTTCCTAGAAGCTACGCTAAATACACATTTGAAGAAATCTGAAAGTCCATACAAAGAAATCATTAAAGAAAAAGTTTCTATGTGGACAATCTTCAAGTACTGTGATAAAGAGGAGGATTTGGAAATCCTTAAACAGAGAAGCTAACAAGGAGATGAAATAAGTAAAAAAAATAGCCTCTAAGTATGTGGAATACAAATTCCAAGGCAATTAAGGGGAACTTATCAAAAGATTTCTCGGAAACTGAAATTCCTGATTGCAACAATATGCTGGACTTAATTGACCACACAGGAATACTTTGAGTCTCAAAAAAGATAAACTATAAATCATTCAGACTCCTCACTAAACGTAGATGTTACCTGTCAGAGGGTAATCACAATGTTTTGATCCTCTAGGACTCGTCCCTCACCAATACCATAAGGAAAATGCTTATGCAAGATGCAATGAGAACTCAAAAATTGGATGGGGATTAGAACTTGCCTCTAGAAATGAGTCAAGCATGGGATGAAATATCCAGGGAGTTTAAGCAACTTCATCAAATTTACATTTTCCCAACAAATAGGTCAAGAGGGAAACAATTACACATTACAGTGTGATCTGTAGAAGTTGTCAACCAGAGGTTATGGCGCTGTAGCTTACATGAGTAATGCTGAAGGAAGTACACTAATTACATCAAGGCCAGTTGTAGCACCTTGAAGTCAGAATTGTACCACAATGGAACTGACAGCAACTCTATGTAGGTACAAAATTATCTTCTACCTCAAAGTATACCTGACAACTCCCACTATTGAAAAAAACCGTGATCTGAGGATAATGAAGCAGTTCTCCAGTGTTAAGAAATAAATAAGAGTAAATGGTCTATTTACAGAAACAGAGTAGCAGAAATAAAATGAGATCAGAGAGATTGTCTCTTTCTCCACGTCTCTACCCAAGAGAATCCAGCTTGACATGTTTCACGTGGTGTCCGCACTCAAGAAATAAAATATAACTGGCCTCAGCAAAAAGCTCACATTATGCAGAAGAAGCAGTCTGCTGAACACGCAAAATAAGTTTTGTAAATACTGCAGACACAACAGAAATGTTCATTGATGGATCAAAATACTTATCTTTGGGTAAACTCCATAGGAGTTTACAGCCTTGTCTTTAAATTCATCTAAAAGGGTAAAACTGATTATGCATGTCCTTGAACCCATAAAATACTGAGGTTAAACTAATACAGAATAAGTTTTCACTTACAAAAAAAAATTCCTGAAACACAAAATATTATCCCCGCAAAGAACTAATATGATTAAATTCTTTAGGACTTATCTCGACTCAGAAAAGATTATAAGATGTCGAGGAGAATTCATAATTCTTCACTACCCTAAAGAAGCCATACATCCAATATTGAACCCCAAGAATCATTGCTAACAAAACTGAGTGTGCAAACGCCCACAGTAACGTTTACATGGTGGGTAGCTGACACACATCGACTTATACGACAATCCTACTGGATACCTCAAGGTCGACAAAGTGTGAAAAAACAATATAGGACTGTAATTACTTGTCGTCACTACGATATGTCTAGTATGACATTACCAGGTCCCACCTCCATATCCCTCTGAAAGAGTTATGTCATGGTCACTACATTTGGGAGGTGACAGTTGTAGAATACACTGGACCAAAATTTTAACCAAAACAGTTGACAAAGTTCCCATCAAGGTGTACATCTTGTTTGTCACTGTGCAACAACGAGAGCAAGTTAACATCTAGAAGTAGCACTGCATGTCTGCTGAAACCTTATCAAATTAATCAGAAGGTTTGCTGCCAAGAAGGTCATGTCCCCAGACTGATGATTTCCAGATACTGCAACCGAACTAGTTGCGGTGCTGCTTATATAAGCAAGATCTTTGATCACCAGAAGAACACCAATGCTGAACTCAACGCAGGTGTCGTTGAGATACATTCCTTCCTAAAATCTCCATGGGCACGGCGGATTTTTATGAAAGAATGAACGGCCATTGTAAACGTAGTTTAAGAAGACACTTCATCGTCAGAATAGAGTAGAAGAATTCGTACCGTATGTGACTGGAAATAGAAAATAGAGTCACAACAGACGCTCTAACTTATGTTAACCGATATCTGGACATTTTAGAAGTGATAAGTGCACTCATTTACTCCATGGCAGAGGCTCGAACCTGATTCGTCCCATGAAATAGATAAAGACATCATAGAGGATCCTAACTTATTTCGAACCTGAGCAACTCATACCGTAAATCAAACACCTTAATAAAGTGATTGAACGTTGTAGCGAAAATTTGCGAGAAGAACTATCTCGCCTCATTGAGAGAACACATCAATGGAGCTGGTTCTAAAATCAAAGACCTGTTTGACATAGGTGATATTGACAATGATGGTCCAATGGACCCCAATGGCCACTTGGAAAAAATGGACCATATCTCAGCCTATGATGCAAATGGAATCATCAGACAGTTGATGTTTGAGCAAAGAGTAGTGAATAAGCGGACAATAAATAAACTAGTGCGTTAGAATTACCCAGTGTTGAAAACACAATGTAGTGATTCTCCAAGAAACCACACATCAAAGCTGTTCGAAAAGACAAGAGCAGCATTGGTTGGCAGCGAGTGAAAAATCAAATTAATGTAAGTGATAATATTTTTTCACCTGCAGCGAACCCTCCGCCGCCCCCCCAGCGTAGAGATATTTTCACCAGGAGAGGGGTTATAACCCCTTCAGCCCCTTTCAGCAAGAGGTCCCCAGCCCTCTCAGAAGGGCAAGCATCTTGGTTTTACTGCAAAAGCAAGTAATTGATCCAGATGGCAGTACGATTATGCCGACCTGGGTCAAACAGACTGCCACTCCTTGCAAGTCCAGTGTTGCCAAGAGTAAGTTTTAAGAAAAGACAGTTCATCTCTTTACCTAGCAGGACAATTATAAGGAAAACCTGCTCCCACTTTATACATGGTAAAGATAGTGTCTCATTGTTTGTCTATGCTTAAGACAGGCAAGAATCAAGCATTCTGCTTTGCTTCATGGAGAAATTTGGCAAGGCAGCAAATACTAGGTTAGCTTTTCCTTTATGTTCAGAGGGGCATTGAGTCAGCATAGAGCTGTGTAGGTCAGAATACTACAACTCTACTGAGAGTCACACTGACGCCATGATCACCACAAGAACACGATCCGTGCATTTGTGTGAACGAAAGTGTCTCACAAAACACAATAAACACTTTACAGATAAGTGTGATCAGCTTCTTAGTGACATATGGTGGTGAACATTATTGAGGAACCAGTGTAACATGAGTGATAGCGATCCAACAGAAGGTATGGCGACATTCTTCAAGAACACTATTCTTCAATCAACTCAACCGGATATCCGGGCGAACTAAGGTCAGAAACGTATACCCAGGTAAGTGTGGTCTAACGCGTATAAACTACTGTTTGACTGTGGCATTGAGTCCCTAAGTTCTAGAGTTAGTCACTTATCGATAAAACCCCATGATAAGCCAGAGCTTTTAAGTCCACACAAGTCAGTTACGTCAGCATCATTGAATGAAATAAGCTGACATAAAACCCCCCTAGGGAGTAATCTTATTAACATAAAATAAACATTTACAGCCCGGTTGTGAAGTGACTTCGACAGCTCTCAAGACTCGTCTGCAGGGCGGCTGTGTGATCGATGAGCTATCTAACGCAGCTAAGTATTCCCAAAATTAACTCTACCCTTAGCGGTAAACCATTATCTCAACATTTGTCAAATCCAACATAAAACACAAATTTTCTCCAACCACTATTATTCACCAACACTGTCTGCAGTCAGAATACACACCCACCTTGCCCCTTTATCCTTATCACACCTATGCGCGCCGCAAACACTATTCTCAACAAACACAACCTTTCCTTAGTCAACAACAACACCCAACACACCAACATACTACTAGCTGACAGGAATGCCAATCGCACTGCCTTAACACACCAGAAACAACCAACTTGGTCACCAATTACACATTTCAAGACCATAAGCACATCAATCACCTCGGCCAGACTTCAACACCATCCTACAACCACACTGGCCAAGGCAAACCTGACATCATACTAGCAAACCAAGCCAGCTCTCTAATTCAACTACAATCTCACTGGGCCCTATTACAGGCTCCGATCCCACATCTAAGTCATCTTACACATCTCCTCCAACCCTATCCTCATTCCAACCACACCTTCCTTCTCCTTACAAGAACGCCTGACTGGGAATGCTTTCAAACAAACACATAGATAAACTAACCTCACCTAAGACTATAACATCCAAACTCTATCTCTGACATCGATACTAACTTGAGCTCATCAAGACACCATAACACAAGACACCAACACCGCAATACCAAGAAAACTCCCACCACACGTTTATTCCTCAAACCCTCAATCAGAACAAGAAACTAATATCATCTGCTACCACAACCGCTTCTTCTACAACACACATAGATGTTTAATTAAGTCCCATTATGATCACACTTATCTTAGACACAACATTCTGGGCACAGCCAAGACCGAAGACCACAACAATCACCTGGTCACAACTAATGACAACAAGCAGCACAAACAGTGTATAAAAAACACTAAGCCTTCTGAACATTATCAAAAAAATCAGAGGCACAACTCCTCACAACAATCAAACACATCACCCAAAACAACACACATCTCAGACCCGCAGGCTGCTACAACATCTTCAACACATCTGGTAGAATATCTTCCCCCTCACCCACCCCCCCAATACGTATTCAACATATCAGAACATAGGAACACTTGGAATGCAACACACACCAAAGAACACAACACCAGACAGCCGCAATCCATCTGGACTGTCCTTACCTCCCTCCCACGAACTCGACACTCCTTTCACCAACACAGACATTTAAAACTCTCCTCAGACACCTTCCCCTCCCAAAGCTCCTGGTGCTCTCTGTCCTAAACTATATTATCCTAAAACACCTCCTGACTCTACATTACGCCTACACAACCTCCTCATGCCTCCCTTGCCTCTGAATACTTCCCCACACTCTTCAAAGCTGCTACTGCTATCCTCCTTCCTAAACCCAATAAAGACACTCTGAACCCTCGAAACTACGCACTACTTCAGCCGTCCCTCGAAACTTTAGAAAACTTTTTGAAAAACTCATCAACCATCGCCTTCGCAGATACCTGGAGACACAACTCTACTTTCTGATGGCCAGTTTGGCTTCAGAATTCACAGTCCACACAGGATACCATTAACACATTCTCAACTACATCCACATAAAAACAAAACAAAGAAGTAGTACAGCCCTGTGGCAAGAGACGTTGAAAAAGCTTTGACACTGCTAGCACGAAGGGCCAAGTACAAGCATGCACTAACTTTTAACCTGTCTCTCACTACTCGTAACTCCTCTGCAACTCCTAGACGCCCGTACAATGAAGAATCAAAGTCCAAGGCTGTTACACTGACTACTTCACACTAAATGCTGGAGTACCCCAGGGATCTCCCTCTCCCCTACCCCTCCTTTTTTATACACTAACGACATTCCAACGCCTTATACCACAACTCCCTCACACAAGCCTATGCAGACGACATTACACAACTTATCACTCATGCCAATATAGATACACACACACACAAAACACAAAATGAGTCGACAGGATAGCCCATCTGGGAACAAAAATGAGGATCAAAACCCAATGCAGCTAAATCCGGCATTACATATTTTAACTGCAGAAACGTGATCCTCATATACCTGTCGAGCTCAGAACTGCTGACACCCGCACTTACATCCCCATCACACAATAAAAGCAGCTAAGGCAAGTTAGCCTGTCCTGACTTTCAGACGGACACTATTAATCCAATTGATTTAATCATTGGAAGTGATTATTATCACTGTTTTGTAAAAAATTTATAGTAAGTAAACATGATGTTCACTTGCTGAAAACATAGGGGCCACATGAATGTGGTCCCATTCCCTCTCAAATGGGGAAAGAAACTGATATTGATTCAGTGGAAAATGTACTAGTTACAAGAATAACCACTGATCATGTACCACAGCAAAAAAAAAAATATCATTGCTGGAAGAAATGAATGAACCAGTTGATAAGTTGTGGAATTTAGATGCGATAGGTATTGATGTAAATAAACCAAGCCCACAAGAGTCTCAGACTTATAACCAATATTTGGACACTGTCAAATATAAAGAGGGACAGTATTGGGTTAGGTTACCATGGAAATTAAATCCACCACATCTGCCTAGCAATTATCGCATGGCTTTCGGACAAATGAAAGCACAAATACATGAGCTCAGGAAGAATCCAGAGCTACTGACTGTCTTATGATAATATCTACAAGAACAGTTGGACAATAAATTCATTGGGAAGTAGTCGAAGAAAATTTGAAAGACAGAAGTTCATTATCTCCCGAAACCATGGAGTCAGAAAAGATTCTGAAACCACTCCACTACGTGTTGTGTATAATTGCAGCGCACGTGCAAATAAAGATGTAGCAAGTCTTAATGACTGTCTGATGACGGCCCCTCACTAACTGAGAAGCTTGGAGACGTGCTTATGAAATTTCCCAAAAAACCCTTATCCCTACACGGCTGATATTTCCAAAGCTTTTTAAGAGTAGGACTACAGAAATAGATAGAGATTATACTCGATTCTTGTGGCCTGAAAATCCACATGATCCTAAAAAGCCCCCGTGAAAACTTATCGTTTCAAATCAGATTATTGTGCAACATCCTCTCCATTCTTACTAGAAGCTACTCTAAATACACATTTGAAGAAATCTGAAAGTCCATTCAAAGAAATCTTAAAGAAAAGTTTTCTATGTGGACAATCTTCAGGTACTGTGAATAAAGAGGAGGATTTGAAATCCTTATACAGAGAAACTAACAAGGGGATGAAAGAAGCAAATATGCCTCTAAGGATTGGAATACAAAAATTTAAAGCATTAAGGGAACTTATCAAAGAAGATTTCCTGAAACGAAATTCTGATTGCAACAATATGCTGGGACTTAATTGGAACACACAGGAAGATACTTTGAGTCTCAAAAAGATAAACAATAAATCATGCAGTACACTCACTAAACGTAGTTTACTGTCAGAGGTATCACAATGTTTTGATCCTCTAGGACTCGTCTCACCAATTACCATAAAGGGTAAAATGCTTATGCAAGATGCATGGAAGCTCAAAATTGGATGGGATGAGAACTTGCCTCTAGAAATGAGTCAAGCATGGGATGAAATATCCAGGGAGTTTAAGCAACTTCATCAAATTACATTTCCCAGACAAATAGGTCAAGAGGGAAACAATTACACATTACATGTGTTCTGTGATGTGTCAACCAGAGGTTATGGCGCTGTAGCTTACATGAGTAATGCTGAAGGAAGTACACTAATTACTTCAAAGGCCAGTGTAGCACCCTTGAAGGTCAGAATTGTACCACAATTGGAACTGACAGCACTCTATGTAGGTACAAAATTAGCTGTCTATCTCAAAGTACTTGATCATCTCACTATTGAAAAAACCGTGATCTGGAGTGATAATGAAGCAGTTCTCCAGTGGTTAAGAAATAATAAGAGTAAATTGGTCTATTTACAGAACAGAGTAGCAGAAATAAAAGAGATGCAGAGAGATTGTCTCTTTCTCCACGTCTCTACCCAAGAGAATCCAGCTGACATGTTGTCACGTGGTGTCCCACTCAAGAAATTAAATTAACTGGCCTCAGCAAAAAGCTCACATTATGCCAGAAGAAGCAGTCTGCTTGAACACAGCAGAAATAAGTTGTGTAAATACTGCAGACACAACAGAAATGTTCATTGATGGATCTAAATACTTATCTTTGGGTAAACTCTTAGGAGTTACAGCTCTTGTCTTTAAATTCATTAAAGGGATAAAACCTGATTATGAATGTCTTGAACCCATAAAATACTGGGTGAAACTAATACAGAAATATGTTTTCTCTACAGAATAAAATTTCTGGAAACACAAAATATATCCCCAAAGAAACCTAATATGATTAATTCTTTAGGACTTTATCTCGACTCAGAAAAGATTATAAGATGTCGAGGAAGAATTCATAATTCTTCACTACCTAAAGAAGCCATACATCCAATATTGATCCCCAAGAATCATTGGCTAACAAAACTGATTGTGCAAAACGCCCACAGTAACGTGTTACATGGTGGGGTAGCTGACACACTTTGTCTTATACGACAATCCTACTGGATACCTCAAGGTCGACAAAGTGTGAAAAAACAAATAAAGGACTGTATTACTTGTCGTCACTACGATATGCGAGTATGTCAGTATCCAGGTCCACCTCCATATCCCTCTGAAAGAGTTTGTCATGTCACTACATTTGAGGTGACAGGTGTAGATTACACTGGACCAAAAATTTTAACCAAAACAGTTGACAAAGTTCCCATCAAGGTGTACATCTGTTTGTTCACTTGTGCTACAACTAGAGCAGTACATCTAGAAGTAGCCACTGACATGTCTGCTGAAACCTTTATCAAATTATTCAGAAGGTTTGCAGCCAGAAGGGCATGTCCCAGACTGATGATTTCAGATAATGCAACGAACTTTGTTGCTGGTGCTGCTTATATAAGCAAGATCTTTGATCAGCCAGAAGTACAACAGATGCTGAATCAACGCAGTTGTCGTTGGAGATACATTCCTCCTAAATCTCCATGGCACGGCGGATTTTATGAAAGAATGATCGGCATTGTAAAACGTAGTTTAAGGAAGACTCTTCATCGTCAGAATAGACTTAGAAGAATTCCGTACAGTTGTGACTGAAATAGAAAATAGAGTCAACAACAGACCTCTAACTTATGTTACCGATGATCTGGACAGTTTAGAAGTGTTAAGTGCATCTCATTTACTCCATGGCAGAAGGCTCGAACCTGTTCCTCCCATGAATGATAAAGAAATCATAGAGGATCCTACTTATTTCGAACCTGAGCAACTCAGACGTAAATTCAAACACCTTAATAAAGTGATTGAACGTTGAGAGAAAATTTGGCGAGAAGACTATCTCGCCTCATTGAGAGAACACATCTATGGAGCTGGTGTTCCTGAAAATCATAAGACCTGGTGACATAGTGATTATTGACAATGATGGTCCAAGGTCCCAATGGCCACTTGGAAAAATTGTGACCATATATCCTGATGCAAATGGAATCATCAGGACAGTTGATGTTTTGAGCAAAGGTGTAGTGAATAAGCGGACAATAAATAAACTAGTGCCGTTAGAATTACACAGTGTTGTAAATAAAATTAGTGATTCTCCAGAAACCACACAGATTAAAGCTGTTCAGAAAAGACAAGCAGCATTGGTGGCGAGTGAGAAAATCAAATTAATGTTAAGTGATGAATAGTTCACCTGCAGCGAACCTCCGCCGCCCCCCAGCGTAGAGAAATTTTCTCCAGGAGAGGGGTATAACCCCCTTCAGCCCCTTTCAGCCATGAGGGGCCCAGCCCTCTCAGAAGGGGCAAGCATCTTGTTTACTGCTACAGCAAGTAATTGATCCCAGATGCAGTACGAGTATGCGACGTGGTCAAACGACTGACACTCCTTGCAAAGTCCAGTGTTGCAAAGTGTAGTTTAATGAAAGACAGTTCATCTCTTACCTTAGCAGGACAATTAAGGAAAATCCTGCTCCCACTTTATTACCATGGTAAAGATAGATGTACATTGTTGTCTATGCTTAAGACAGCAAGAATCAAGCATTCTGCTTTGCTTCATGGAGGAAATTTGGCAAGGAAGCAAAAGTACTAGGTTAGCTTTTCCTTTATGTTCGAGGGGCATTGGAGCAGCATAGGATGCTGTGAGGTCAGATTACTTTCGACTCTACTGAGAGTCACACTGACGCCAGGATAACCACAAAGAACACTGATCCGTGTATTTGTGTGAACAAAGTGTCTCACAAAACACAATAAACACTTACAGAGAAGTGTGATCAGCTTCTTTAGTGACATTATGGTGTGAACAATTATTGATGAACAGTGTAACAATGAGTGATGCGATCCAACAGAATGTAGTGCGACATTCTTCAAAGAACACTATTCTTCAATCAACTCAACGGATATCCGGGCATAACTATGGGTCAGATACGTATACCCAGGTAAGTGTTCTAACTCGTGATATACTACTGTTGACTGTGCAGTTGAGTCTAAGTTATGAGTTAGTCACTTATCATAAACCCCAGTGATAAGCAGACTTTTAAGTCCACACAAGTATGTACGTCAGCCATCATTGAATGAAATATGCTGACATAACACCCCCTAGGGGTAATTTATTAACATAATATAAACATTTACAGCCCGTTGTGAAGTGACTTCGACAGCTTCTCAAGACCTCGTCTGCAGGGGCGGCTGTGTGATCGATGAGCTATCTTACCAGCTAAGTATTCCCTATATTTAATCTACCTTAGCTGGTAAACCATTTCTCAACATTTGTCAAATCCAACATAAAACACAAATTTCTTCCAACCACTTTTATTCACCAACACTGTCTTGCAGTCAGAATACACACCCACCTTGGCCCCTTTATCTTTTTCACCACCTATGCTCGCCCAAACACTATTCTCAACATACACAACCTTTCCTTAGTCATCAACTACACCAACACACCAACATATCTACTAGCTGACAGGAATGCCAAACACACTGCCTTTCATCACACCAGTAACAACCAACTTGGTCACCAATTACTCAATTTCACGAACCATAAGCACATAATTCACCTCGGCCCAGACTTCAACACCTTCTACAACCACACTGGCCAAGGCAAACCTGACATCATTCTAGCAAACCATGCCAGCTCTCTATTTCAAAACTACATCTCACCTGGCCCTATTACAGGCTCTGATCACATCTAAGTCATCTTACACATCTCCTCCAACCCTATCCTCATTCCCCCACACCTTC
>NC_069404.1:3049159-3135985 GCF_026875155.1 Cherax quadricarinatus | reverse complement strand
TGATCTTAACAAATTCCCAATCCAGGCAGCATACTCCACCAATATTCAAAAATCTGGTTAGGTAAGACACATATGCAACAGTTAGGTATCTTTATTTCGAAACTTTTCGCCTACACAGTAGGCTTCTTCAGTCGAGTACAGAAAAGTTGATAGAAGAGACGTGAAGACGATGTAATCAGTCCATCAGTCACACTGCGGTTGCAAATTCCTGCCCCTCTAGAAAAGACATTCTCTCCTCCCTCAGAGCAAGCCAACCTCCCTCCCTCCCAAGCCCCTTCCCTGCACCTCCCCCCCCTTCCATACCTCCCTCCCCTACCCCCAATGCTTGGGTTACTCCACGCACTTGGTCTACCTCTCCTACTCTACACACATCAAACACCAACACACAGACTACAAGCACTTCTTATTCTACACCTACACCCACACTAGCTTACCAATCAGACTACTCACATCTCCCTAACCTAATCTTGTCTGCTAACAATCTTCCTCTTTAATTATCCCTCCTTCCTGCTTCTCTTCTAAGCCCCCTACAACCTCTCCCTCCTCGCTCTCTCCCCCCCCACTTCCTACACCCACCAGCTCTCCTCCTCCCCTACTCCTCTTCACTACTACCACCCCTCCCACCAACGCCCCTACTGCTGCTGCTACGACCACCCCTCCCCCACCTCCATACCCACTTCCTCATCCCCAACCAAAGCTCCCACTTACAAACAATAGTTTCATGCATGCAAGCAACGAGAGAAGATGAAAAATCCACAAATCCCGTGGATAATAAACCTTCAACTAAGTATAAAAAGAGTATACCTACTCCCACTAAACCACATAATGGGAAATCCCATATAGGCATTTATCAAGCTGTGAATACAACAGACAGTAAACAGACTATCACACATAAACGTACTCCAAAATGTGTACTTTGTGATGGAACACATTGGGCACAGTATTGTAGTCAATACACATCAATGGAGGCACGGAAACAACGTGTTCATCAGCTGAAAAGATGCATCAAGTGATTAGGTGAACACAAGGGAGGAAAATGCTCACTGAAGAAGTGTTTTAAATGCAAGGGTATGCATCATACAGCATTATGCCCAAATACTTTTGCTGAACAGCAGAAGACTTCCACAGAATCAGGAAGTCAAGAAGCAACAGCATTAAATGTGAGAGATAAGTTAAAAGCAACTTCTCTCCCGATAGCTCGAGTTGAGTTACCTAATAAATTACACAAAGCCAATGTGCTAACACTATTTGATCAAGGCTCACAAAGGTCCTTCATAAGAAGAACAGTGTTGCAGAAACTGAATAAACAAGCCTATGCCAAAGTACAGTTAGATATAGCTGATTTTTTCCACAATTCTGGTAAACAAACATATGACCTAGCCAGAATTACTGTTGGTCTAGGAAACAGGAAAAAGACAGTAGAAACTGTGGTAGTAGATGATTTGCCTAAGTCTGTGAAGATCCAGGGATTAAAAGAAACAGTTGCAGCACTGAAAGCAGCTAAGGTCAAGTTAGCCTGTCCTGACATACAGACGGACACTATTAATCCAATTGATTTAATCATTGGAAGTGATTATTATCACTGTTTTGTACAAAATATAGTAAGTAAACATGATGATCACTTGCTGAAAACATCAGGAGGCCACATGATATGTGGTCCCATTCCCTCTCAAAGTGGGAAAGAAACTGATATTGATTCAGTGGAAAATGTACTAGTTACAAGAATAACCACTGATCATGTACCACAGCAAAAAAAAAAATATCATTGCTGGAAGAAATGAATGAACCAGTTGATAAGTTGTGGAATTTAGATGCGATAGGTATTGATGTAAATAAACCAAGCCCACAAGAGTCTCAGACTTATAACCAATATTTGGACACTGTCAAATATAAAGATGGACAGTATTGGGTTGGTCCATGGAAAATTTAAAACCACCACATTGCCAGCAATTTTCGCAAGGCTTTCGGGAAAAAAGAAAGCACAAAAACAGAGCCTTCATTTAAACCCCAAAAGTAGGATACAAGAAATAGTAGAGATTTACTCGATTTTGTGGCCTGAAAAATCCCATGACCCTAAAGTCCCGTGAAAACTTATCTTTTTAAAATCAGTATTATTTAGTGAAACTCCTCTATTCTTACTGAAGCTACTCAAAATCACTTTTAAAAAATCTGAAAGTCCATTCAAAAAAACTTAAAAAGAAAAGTTTCTTGTGGACAATTTTCGGGGTCTGTGAAAAGAGGAGGTTTGAAAATCCTTAAAAAGAGAAGCTAACAAGGAGATGAAAGGCCCAATATGCCTTGGGATGGGAATACAAATTCAAAGCATTAAAGGGAAAACTTATAAAAGAAGTTTTCCCTAAAAAACGAAATCCTGATTGCAACAATATGCTGGGACTTAATTGGAACAACAGGAAGATACTTTGAGTCTCAAAAAGATAAACAATAAATCATGGTACACCCCACTAAACTTGTTTACTGTAAGGTATCAAAATTTTTTGATCCTCTAGGACTCGTCTCACCGATTACCATAAAAGGTAAAAAACTTGAAAAGAGCATGGAAGCTAAAAAAATTGGATGGGATGAGAACTTGCCTCTGAAATGAGTCAAGCGGGGGATGAAATATCCGGGAAAGTTTAAGCAACTTCATCAAATTAAATTTCCCAGAAAAATGGTAAGAGGGAAAAAATTACACATTAATGTGTTCTGTGAGGGTAACCAGGGGTTATGGCGCTGTAGCAAAATGAGTAATCTAAAGGGAAAAGTCACTAATTACTTCAAAGGCCGGGGGTAGCCCCCTTGAAGGTCGAACAGTACCACAGTTGGAACTGCAGCCTCTATGTAGGTAAAAAATTTACTGTCTATCTAAAGTATTGATCATTCATTTTGAAAAAACCGTGTTTGGAGTAAATAATGAAGCGTTCCCAATGGTTAAGAAAAAATAAGAGTAAATTGGTTATTTACAGAACAGAGTGCAGAAATAAAAAGAGATGCAGAAGACGTCCTTTCTCCCACGTCTTCCAAAGGGGGAATCCAGAGACATGTTGTCACGTGGTGTCCCACTCAAAAAATTTAAAAATTTAAAACGGGCCTCAAAAAAAAGCTCACATTATGCCAGAAAAAGCATCTGCTTGAACACAGCAAAAAATAAGTTGTGTAAATACTGCAGACAAAAACAAAAATGTTCATTGATGGATTAAATACTTATCTTTGGGTAAATTTTAAGAGTTACAGTTTTGTCTTTAAATCTTTAAAGGGATAAAACCTGATTATGAATATCTTGAACCCATTAAAATACTGGGGGAAACAATACAGAAAGTTTTTTTTCCCCCAAATATAAATTTTAAAAACAAAAAAATATATCAAAAAGAAACCTAATATGATTTAATTTTTTAGGATTTTTATTGACTCAGAAAAATTATAAAGTCGAGGAAGAATTCAAATTCTTCACTACCTAAAGAAGCCATACACCCAAATTGACCCCCAAGAATTTGGTAACAAAATGATTGTAAAAAAAACGCCCACGAATTTTACATGGGGGGGGTATGACACACTTTGTCATATACGACAATCCTACGGGAACCCCAAGGTCGAAAAAAGTTGAAAAAAAAAAAAAAAGGATGTTTACTTGTCGTCACACGAATGCGATATGTCAGTACCCGGGTCCCCCTCCTACCCCTCTGAAAGAGTTTGTCATAATACCCCATTTGGGGGTGACAGGTTAATTACACTGGACAAAAAATTTTTAACCAAAACATTGAAAAAAGTTCCCATCAAGGTGTACTCTGTTTGTTCCTTGTGCTACAACTAAGCTCATCTAGAAGTAGCCACTGACATGTTGCTGAAACCTTTACCCAAAATTATTCAAAAGGTTTGCAGCCAAAGGGCATGTCCAAAATGATGATTTCAGAAAATGCAACGAACTTTGTTGTGGTGCTGCTTATTAAGCAAGATCTTTGATCAGCCAGAAGTGCAACAGTGCGAATAAAGTTTTTGTTGGAGATTCATTCCTCCTAAATCTCCATGGCACGGCGGGATTTTATGAAAGAATGATCGGCATTGAAAACGTTTTTAAGGGAAACTCTTTTATCGTCAGAGAATAGACTTTGGAAAATTCCCTACGTTGTGACTGAAATAGAAAAAAGAGTCAAAACAGACTCTAACTTATGTTACGATGATTGGAAAGTTTAGAAGGTTAAGTGCATCTATTTACTCCCTGGCAGAAGGCTCGAACCTTTTCCCCCAAAAAAAATGATAAAGAAATCATAGAGGATCCACTTATTTCGAACCCGAGCAACTCAGACGTAAATTTAAACCCCAATAAATGTTGAACGTTAGGAAAATTTGGCGAAAAGAATCTCGCCCCCATTGAAGAAACATCTATGGAGTGGTGTTTGAAAATCATAAGTCCCTTAAGACCTGGTGACATAGTGATTATTGAAATGATGGTCCAAGGGCCCCAAAGGCCCCCTTTGGGAAAAATTGTGACCTATATCCTGTTTAAATGGAACTCAGGCAGTTGATGTTTTGAGCAAGGTGGGTTTTAAAAGGGACAAAAATAAACTAGTCCGTTAGAATTACACAGTGTTTAAAAAAATTAGTGATTCCCCCAGAAACCACACAGATTAAAGTGTTCAGAAAAGACAAACAGCTTGGTGGCGAGGGGAAAATCAAATTATTTTTAAGTGTGAAAAAAGTTTCCCCTGCAGCGAACCTCCGCCGCCCCCCCGCGTAGAGAAATTTTTTTTCCCGGGAGGGGTTTTTAACCCCCTTCAGCCCCCTTTAGCCATGGGGGGCCCAGCCCTCCAGAAGGGGCAAGATCTTGTTTTAATGCTACGCAAGTAATTGAAACCCCGATGCAGTACGAGAGCGACGTGGTCAAAAGCTGACACTCCTTGCAAAGTCCGTGTTGCAAAGTGTAGTTTAATGAAAGACAGTTTATCTCTTACCTTAGAGGACAATTTTGGAAAATCCCGCCCCCTTTATTACCATGGTAAAGATAAGACATTTTTGTCTATGCTTAAACACAAGAATCAAGCATTCTGCTTTTCTTCATGGGGGAAATTTGGCAAGGGGGCAAAAAAATACTAGGGTTTGTTTTCCTTTTGTTCGAGGGGATTTGGAGCAGCATAGGTGCTGGAGGTCAGTTTCTTTGCTCTACTGAGAGTCACATGACGCCAGGAAAAACCAAAAGAAACACTGATCCGTGTATTTGGGTGTGAACAAAGTGTCTCACAAAACACAATAAACACTTACAGAGAAGTGTGATCAGCTTTCTTTAGTGACATTATGGTGTGAACAATTATTGATTGAACAGTGTAACAATGAGTGATGCGATCCAACAGAATGTAGTGCGACATTCTTCAAAGAACACTATTCTTCAATCAACTCAACGGATATCCGGGCATAACTATGGGTCAGTTACGTAAAACCAGGTAAGTGTTCTAACTCGTGATATACTACTGTTGACTGTGCAGTTGAGTCTAAGTTATGAATTAGTCACTTATCATAAACCCCAGTGATAAGCAGACTTTTAAGTCCAAAACAAGTATGTACGTCAGCCATCATTGAATGAAATATGCTGACATAACACCCCCTAGGGGTAATTTTTAACATAAAAAAAACATTTACAGCCCGTTGTGAAGTGACTTCGACAGCTTCTCAAGACCTCGTCTGCAGGGGCGGCTGTGTGATCGATGAGCTGTCTTACCAGCTAAGTATTCCCTATATTTAATCAAACCTTAGCTGGAAAAACCATTTCTCAACATTTGTCAAATCCAACATAAAACACAAATTTCTTCCAAACCACTTTTATTCACCAACACTGTCTTGCAGAATACACACCCACCTTGGCCCCTTTATCTTTTTCACCACCTATGCTCGCCCAAACACTATTCTCAACATACACAACCTTTCCTTAGTCATCAAATACACAACACACCAACATATCTACTAGCTGACAGGAATGCCAAACACACTGCCTTTTATCACACCAGTAACAACCAAACTTGGTCACCAATTACTCAACTTCAAAGAAACATAAAACACATAATTCACCTCGGCCCAGACTTCAACACCTTCTACAAACCCCACTGGCCAAGGCAAACTGACATCATTCTAGCAAACCATGCCAGCTCTCTATTTCAAAATACAAAATCACCTGGCCCCATTACAGGCTCTGATCACAATTTTAAGTCATCTTAACATCTCCTCCAACCCTATCCTCATTTCCCCGGCCACCCTTCCTTCTCCTACAAGAACGCTGACTGGGATGCTTTTTAAACAACACATAGATAATACTAACCTCACCTATGACTACAACAACAAACCCATCTCTGACATCGATACTCAACTTGATCTCATCCAAGACACCATTACACAAGCAGCCAACAGCAATACCAAAGAAAACTCACACCACTCGTTATTCCCTTCAAACCCTCAATCAGAAACAAGAAGACTATTATCTGCTACCACAACCGCTTCTTCTACAACACACTCAGATTTATTTTTAAGTCCCATTCGATCTCACTTACTTAGACTCAACATTCTGCCCAGCCTAGAAAACCAAGACCACAACAATCACTGGTCACAACTCATACAACAAGCAGACAAAGTGTATTAAAAACACTAAAGCTTTTCTGGAACTTTATCAAATAAATCAGAGGCCACAACTCTCACCAATAAATTAAACACATCACCCACAACAACACACACATCTCAGACCCGCAGGCTGCTACCAACATCTTCCAAACACATCTGGTAGGAATATCTTCCACCCTCAGCCCACCTCACGCCTAAACGCTATTCAACATATTCAGAACATAGAACACTGGAATGCTACACCACACAAGAAACAACACCAGACAGCCGCATCCATCTGGACTGTCCTTACCTCCTCCCAAGAACTCGAGCACTCCTTTCAACCAACACAACTTTAAAACTCTCCTCAGACAACCTCCTTCCCAAAGCCCTGGTGCCCATCTGTCCTAAACTATATATCCTAAAAACACCCTTCACCTGACTCTACCATTACTTACTGCCTACACAACCCCCTCAATTGCCTCCCCTTGCCTCTGAATACTTCCCCTCACTCTTCAAAGCTGCTACTACTATCCTCCTTCCTAAACCCAATAAAGACCACTCTGACCCTAGAAACTACCGCACTATCAGCCTCCTCGAAACTTTAGGAAAACTTTTTGAAAAACTCATCAACCATCGCCTTCGCAGATACCTGGAGCACAACTCTACTTTCTGATGGCCAGTTTGGCTTCAGAATTCACAGATCCACACAGGATACCATTAACATCATTCTCAACTACATCCACATAAAAACAAAACAAAGAAGTAGGACAGCCCTGGTGGCAAGAGACGTTGAAAAAGCTTTGACACTGTCTAGCACGAAGGGCTCAAGTACAAGCTATGCACTAACTTTAACCTGTCTCTCACTACTCGTAAACTCCTCTGCAACTTCCTAGACGGCCGTACAATGAGAATCAAATTCCAAGGCTGTTACACTGACTACTTCACACTAAATGCTGGAGTACCCCAGGGATCTGCCCTCTCCCCTACCCTCTACTTTTTATACACTAACGACATTCCAACGCCTGTATACCACAACTCCATCACACTAGCCTATGCAGACGACATTACACAACTTATCACTCATGCCAATATAGATACACTCACACACAAAACACAAAATGAGGTCGACAGGATAGCCATCTGGGAACAAAAATGGAGGATCAAAACCAATGCAGCTAAATCCGGCATTACATATTTTAACTGCAGGAAACGTGATCCTCCATTACCTGTCGAGCTCAGAACTGCTGACACCCGCACTTACATCCCCATCACACAATCTGTCACTGTCCTTGGGGTTAATATTGACTACCTTCTTCGTTTACACGGACACATTCACTCAAGGCTTGCAATAGCTAGTAAGGCCCTTGCGGGCTTCTGCAAGCTGAAACATGCCTCTCAACGCACCAAACTACACCTCTACAAATCCCTAATACGTCCTCTGATAACTTACTCTCCTCTAGCCCTCTCTCTGGCAGCAAAAACAAACTTACTTAAACTGCAGCGTGTCCAGAACAAGGCGCTGCCCAGGGTACTTGATGTCAGATGGGAAGACTTCGCCACAAGCGAGTCTCTCCATGCCCAATTAGACATCCCTGCGCTGAATCTGTACTGGAAGACGCTCAGTGACAGACAGATAGACAAACTTGAGACACGACATGACTACTGGACTCTCTCCTTGACGAAGACATTCGCAGACCCACAAACCAACACAACCTTTTATACTTGCATGATCCTGCTTCTAACCCTATTTACAAATAACCTTGGATTCTCTGACAGGTACCTTCTCTGACAGGTACCATTCTCTGACTCACGTTCGCTTTAACTTTTGGGCTAAGACATGGCTCAATTCTACCCTCCTCTTTAGCGCTAATCTTCGCCTGTTCCGTCGTCCCCGCTCACCCCACCGGAGTCCTAACAGAAGAGCCTGAATTTCTGTTCTCAATGTCTCTCCCACGATCGCCTTAGCTGCTGGATTAAGCCCTGGCTCTATATCTACGACTAAGAACACTCCTCTCCAGAGCTACTCTTCGTGTGTCCCGTCTTCCCCGCTCATCCCATTTGGGATCTTACCTGAACTTGTTTGTTCGTTCGTACTTCAACTCCATATTGTTTCAGACTATGGAACGATACTCTTCTCCAGACTGAGGGACTGACCACCTCAAAACTTCAAGGGTGATGGACTGATTACATCGTTTTCATGTCTCTTCTATCAACTTTTCTGTACTCGACTGAAGAAGCCTACTGTGTAGGCGAAACGTTTCGAAATAAAGATACCTAACTGTTGCATATGTGTCTTACCTAACCAACTGTCGGTATTTTATACCATTTTAATATTCATTCAAAACACTAAACTTACTCACCGTACGAAACATCCATACTATTATTGTGCCTACTACATACATAGAACACTAAACTCAGATATAAACCCTCCCCTCAAACTTCTCCTTACCAACCTCAACAGAACACATGACCATAACACAAGGGACAGATCACTCTTTGACTCTCCCCATGTCCATCTCACACTATGTAAAAACTCAATGCACATAAAAGGCCCAAAAAATTGGAATTCATTTCCTGTGAATACAAAAGAAACACTGTCTGTTTATCAGTTCAAGACTCTTCTTAAAAACCGCTTACTCACCCAAAAGTAAATACACAGTATGTACTTAACTCTACCTACAAAATTAACAAAACACTTTCTACTGCCTCAATATATCATTAAACACTGTGTTACTCCCCTAGCCTCAGAACCCCATAATTAAATGCTCAAAGATCAATAAATATTGAATAACTGTATTTCATAAATGTTTAACACTTGACCCTATCAAACTATGTTTTTAATTACATTACCTGTGGAAAATTAAATTTACCTGGATGTAACTCATAAGATATATACCAGTAAATGGTAACAAAGATAATTATTCTTTATCAAGGTTACAGAGACAAGTAGGAATTTTAGGACACCTAGGTTGCAAAAATGTCCTCCTTTGATACCTACGATAATCTATCTCTCCACGAGTCTCTCTGGACCTATATTAATTTCAAATGAAATATACATCACCAGGAATTCTGGTAAAACATTAATATAAATATGTGGACTGTATATTAAATTTAAAATGTGAATACATATACATTGAAGGAGAATTTATAATAATAAGACTCACCAATTAGTCTGGAGATTACGGTGTGTCATACAAACCCCTTGCCTAAATTTATGAAGAAAATAATGGCCAGAATTTCAACACAAAATAGATATGACTTAGCTGGGGTTCCGAAGCTGTCCTGTCCAACTGCTTAATGCTCACGTTATGCAGGACTACAAATCCAACAATTTCGGCTCCTGTTTGAGAGGTTTTAAGCCCAATATAACCCCTAGAGCGACGAAAATTTACGCACATTTCACTAACGTGCCTTTATCACATTCAAAAAATGGAGTCTCTTCCCCAGCAACGCTCACCCATCGCCGGTTCCTTATTTATTTACAAATTAATTTTTATTACCAACAATATATTACACTAATTTACATACAAAATACACTGTATATTTGGAGAATATACAGCATTTTTCACACTGCAGCTGGAGGAACTGGGTACATATAGGATCTGGCATCCACATGGTGGCATATTACACAAGATTTAATCACCCTTTTTACACTTTGCCATCCTTGTGGAATCCAGAAAGTTTCCCTAATACAATTTAAGGTATCTTGTACCCCACCATGCATTACATTTTTATGGGCATTTAAAACAATTAAATTTGTCAGATGATAAGTTTTGGGTAGTAAGATAGGGTGTTTAGCATAATCACCAATTCAGCATTTTGTAACCTACCTCTGCACCTAATTACATTGTTCTCTAAATACAGCCCCAATTTCTCTATTATGGAACCTTTCACAATTTTTCTTTCCATCATCAATTTAATCTCATTTCCATAGATTTCTTCTTGTACCCTCTTTATCCAATATTCAAGAGGATGTGAAAACTTATATGAAATATTCATCTTGTTTAGAAATTTAAACACCAACTTAGTTACATTGATTAGTTTGGGTAAAGAAGAATACCTATTTATATCAATGGCTAAGGAAGGACAAACTATTGGAGTGGTAGCCACAGTAATTTCAACAGGAGCAATATACGCCTGTTGTACAGGCCAATTAGCTTTATTTACCAACCAGCTCAGTTCTTTAAACCATGATACAGCATTTACGAATTTAGTATAAAGTAAACCTCGAGACAAGAAATCAGCTGGATTCTCCTCTCCAGGTATATGATTGAATGTTAACATATGCTGATCCAAACTATTATACTTCTCTTGCATCTGATTAATTTCAGCAACTCTGTTTTGTATGTACACAATTTTACTGTTTCCATTACGAATCCATTGTAAGGATACCTCATTATCAGACCAAATTAGAATGTCGCTAATATTTATTTCCTGCAACTTATTTCTTATATAATTAGCTAATTTGACACCTACATAAATGGCTGTTAATTCCATCTGAGGTAAGGTACGTGATTTAATTGGAGACACTTTAGCCTTAGACATAACAAGAGAAATAACACTATTACATTGAAGGTAAGCAACTGCTCCATATGCCAATTTTGAAGCATCACAAAAAATGTGGAGTATAATTTTCCTATCTGGATTGGCCACCTGGCGTGGGAACTCCAACATTGGATTTTTTTCATAATCACCAATTAATTCATCAAACCTGTTAATGAACTCCTCACAGAGTTTCATCCCAAACACATTTAAGCTTCCATGCCTCTTGTATTAATAATTTCCCTCTTATAGTAAGGGGTGACACTAAGCCTAGTGGATCAAAACATTTGGAAACTTCAACAAGCAAAACTCTCTTAGTTAATTTATTGGGCAAACTGCAATTATTAGGTTTAAACATTAACAAATCTCTCTCAGTATCCAAAGTTAATCCCAATACATTACTACATTTTGGTACTTCATCTCCAGGGTAATCTTTACTTATTTTGTTCTTTAATTTGGACGAATTACTATTCCATTCCCTCAGAGGCATATTTGCACTTTGCATTATTTTATTAGCCTCTCCATAAGTCATTAACAGTTCCTCTTCAGTTGACATCACACCCAGGAAATTGTCCACATAAAATTGTTTCCTCATTACTTTACTCAATGGACTTCCTGTACATGTAAGGTGTGCATTGATAGTCACTTGAAGTAGGAACGGACTGGATGTAGCACCAAATAATACGCTCCTAAAGCGAAAAGTTTTCAGAGGGGTAAGGGGGCCACTAGGATTCTCAGGCCATAAGAAGCGGGTACAATCCCGGTCAGCCTCTTGTAAACCCACTCTTAGGAAAGCTTTACTTATGTCAGCCGTAAAGGCATAATTCTTCACCCTGAAATTTAATAAGATATCTCCTAATTTTTCCATCGACGATGGACCTGTCATCAAACAGTCATTTAAACTAGGTACATTTTTGTTACTCCTGGCACTACAATTAAACAATCCTCAGAGGAGTGGTCTTAGAATCCTTCTTCACTCAGTGTTGTGGCAAATAGTGACCATAAATTTTGGCTTGCTCAGGAGGTGCCTCTTCTATAAATTTATTAATTAATTGTTCAGTAATTATATCATTACAGGCAGTCAACAATTCTGGTGTCTTACTCAGTTCACGGAGCTGAGCCTTTAATTGTCCATATGTCATTCTGTAATTAGTGGGCAATTCTGGATGGTTCGGTCTCCACGGAAGTCGTACCCAGTATTGTCCAGATTCAAATTTTACATCTCTCAGGAACTGTTCCTGAGTAAAAGAATCGTCTGGACTTTCTTCATTTACATTTATTCCAATGCTGTCTAATTCCCACAATTTATGCACTGGCTCAACACCATCCTCTATGGAAGAATTATATTGGGGCACGATTTCATGAGTAAGACACACAGTGATAGTATTTATAGTTTCCTCTGGTCATGCATTATTATTACGAGGAATCCTACCATACATTACATGGCCTCCTGCAGTCTTTAAAAGGGTGACACCACATTTCTTTACCATACCCTTTACAAAGGAGGCATAATAGTCACTACCTATCAAAATATTTATTGGGCCTACAGAATCATCACTTACCCCAGAAGGTGCTAAATTTACATTATGTGAAAGTCTTTCTGTAGCTTTACTAAGCCCTACTGTAGATATTTTCTCTGGAAGTCTGTCTACAATTACTGCATTAACACGTTTTTTCTCATTGCCCAACCTGACAGTTACATAAACAGTGTCATGCAATTGAGCCCTTTTATCCGAGAGAAAACCAGATAATTTTAAAGTTGTGGGATCTCCCATCTGTACTTTCATACCATCAAGACATTTACGTTTTATGAAAGTACGCTGGGATCCCTGGTCCAATAATGCAGTTACATTTTTTTATTTATGCCTTTTATCATCAATTTTTACCTATAACACAGGTAGGGCTACTTCAGCAAAACCATCATTATTAACATTAGCAGTAATTTTTACATTAGCTACTGTTGTGTCAGGATTGTCAACATTATCATTATTATCAACATTATCATATAGACCCTTACACATGACTATATGGTGTCTTCCTATGTGACATTGATAACAGTTGTTTAATTTGGCATAACAATTCTTTACATTTTGATTACCGAGACACCTGATACATCTGTCAAGTTCCTCCAATCTTTCAACTTTATCATTCCATGAATAGTATGCATTGCAATTCTTAGAAAAATGAGTACCCTTTCAGAAAAGACAATCTCTCTTTTCTTTGACTGGTTTCTTATTAACTGGGCTACTCTTAGGAGGGTACTTATTCTTCTTACCTTGTGGAGAATCATTATTTCTGATTCCTGCTACTTGATATGCACCTATGCAACTATTTTTAGGAAATTAATTTTGATTATTACCATTGGGATAATTTTTCCCTTTGTGAAACTTGACAGATACCTCAGAGTTATTATGTGTTGCATCTTTAAAATGAGTTGGTTGGTTGGTCTGCAACTGAACAATTAATTCTTGTAGACCTAGTCTTATTTCCTCCAGACCAAAATAACCCTTGTGATATTTGTTTGAGATCCATTCAAGTGTTTTACAGCTTAATTTATTCTGTACCATGGCACTCAATAACCAATCTGATTCCTTCAGATTATATTTATCACTTAAAGTTTTGAGAGTGCTCTCCAGTTTAACTCTAAACTGCTGTAAACTTTTGTAAGTGTGATCTAGAGATTTTAAATTAACAATGATATTCACTAGATCCAACCTACTTTGTTCTATATTACCATAAGTGACTTTCAACAAGTCAACTGCTTCCTTGTAAGAGTCATCTACATTGGGAAAGGCTTGTATGAGTATGTGAGCATCTCCTCTTACCTGTCCTATGAGGGAAAATAATTTAGTTACACAGGCTAGGTCACTCCTGTCATGCACAGCTGCTTTAAAAATTGACCAAAATTCCTCCCAATTTTCTCCAGGATTAAATACAGGTAAACATAATTCTGGGAGTTTTGGCAAAGACATCTTATTTGTTGGAGCAGACTGATTAACTGCCTGGTTTACACATTTTAATTTATTCAAAGCCTGACTTTTACAAGAAAGAATCTTTTCTTCTAATTCATAATACTGATTAATTATGAGATCTACTTCAATCTCATCTACACAGTTTACTAACAAATCTCCTTCATATTTGTTGTAATATAATTTGTATGAATCATATCTATTCCCCAAAGCATCTAAATACAATTTTAAATCATCAGTTTTCACAGTTTCTTGAGTCATTAATTTCAAGCACTTATTATATGCCTTGGTTACATGACATTTTCTAGCCTGCACTGATGCTTTCTTTGCTCTATATTCCATATGTTTGTCTTCTATATTAATTTCCTTATTTTCAGCCATGATGCAATGTATTAAATTCAACTTAATTAATAACACTAATTACAACTTACAACACTGATACAACTTACCTTTGAATAAATCCTAGCTACACTTGAGCTTGGCAATTACATATAAGAAAGTTGTAATATAAATTTTAAATACACATTAATAATGTTAGCTACACTTGAGCATAGTAATTACACATGTAAGAAAATTATAATATAAATTTTAAATGTACATTAATACAAACCTTTAGCCAGACTTGGCTCGTCAAAATTAATGTTGTAATAATTATAATCCACTACATATTAAGTAAATTTGTGAACTTAACATCCACCTCCTTCTGTCATTTCACATATAATTATTAACTAATTAACTAATTAATGACTTCACTAATTACCTCCGGTTCAAGAAGGACCAACGGGCAAATTAAATGTGGAAAATTACATTTATCTGAATGTAACTCATTATGTACATAACAGTAAATGATAACAAAGATAATTATTATTTATCAAAGTTACATAGACAAGTAGGAATTTGGGACACAAAGGTTGCAAAAATGTCCCCCTTCGATACCTACCACTGTCATATCCACAAGTTGCTCTAGACCTATTAATTACAAATGAAATATGTATCACCAGGAATTCTGGTAAATATATAAATTTGTGGACTGTATATTAAATTAATAATTAATTATTATATATATATATATATATATATATATTATATATATATTATATATATATATATATATATATATATATATATTATATATATATATATATATATATATATAATATATATATTTATATATACACACATTTACATAACAGAAGGAGAATATATCTTAATATCACTCACCAATTTGACTGGAGATTAAGGTGTATCATACTCAGAAAACCTCACTCTCTACATTTATGAAAATAATACTGGCCAGAACTATAAGCATAAATATATAGACACGACTTAGCTGGGGGAAATATCCTGTTTTCATCTAATTACGGAGTCCTGTCCAGTCGTTATGCAGGAATGCACATCCAACAATTTCGACTCCTATTTGAGAGGTGTCAGCCAAATTTTACCTCTAGAGCACGAAAATTCTTCCCATTATTCACTAACGTTTGTGTTGACCAGTTCAAACATGGCGAGTCTCTTACGTGCAGGTGCAGTTTCCCGAGTTGAAGGAGGAGGTCTTGCTTCTCCAGGAGATTAGGAGGCTGAAGGTCCACCTCAATGGGTCTGGGAGAGAGTGTGAGGTGGCTGGAGTTGTGGGGAATGAGGCTTCTAGCAGTGAGGTGCAGTCTGTCTCTCGCTGTGAGGAGGCTGTAGTTGGGGAGGTAGCAACGGCTACCAGCAGTGAGGTGCAGCCCAGCACCTGCTACAAGTGGCGAGTGGTTCACAGTAATGGGAGGCGCATCAGAGTAAGGAAAGTTAAGAGTGAAGATCTGAAGGTAGGAAATCGCTTCTCTGTTCTTCAGGATGAATGTACTTCAGTGGCCAGTGAAGGTAAGGGTACTACTGCCCCTGCTAATGGAGGTAAGCGCATTCTTGTGGTTGGTGACTCTCAGGTAAGATATATTGACCGTGCTTTTTGTAATAGGAATAAGAAGATGAGAGATAGAGTGTGCTTCCCTGGAGCTGGTGTTGGGGACATAGTCAACAGGCTGGATAATATCATGTCAGGTAATGGGAACAAGCCCATTATCTGTCTCAGTGCTGGTGGAAATGATATTGGGAAGGGTAGGAGAGAGAGCTGCTAGATAAGTACAGGTCAGCTATAGATTTCATTAAGTCTAAGGGAGGGATCCAATCATATGTAGCATCTTGCCTAGAAGGGGAGTAGGAAATGAATGGTTGTCTAGGGCAATTGGTGTAAATTCCTGGCTAGACAGATACTGCAAGGAAACTTGCAATCCCATTCATTGACAACTGGATCAAATTTTATGGCAAACATGATATGTATGCAAGGGATGGGGTACATCTCTCTGGGGAGGGGTGGTTTGCACTTGCAGACTCGATTGAGAAGGCCATTGGTGAAATGCCTATGATTTTAAACTGATGGAAGATAGAGGTATGGGTGTGTGGTGGGAAACAAAGCAGGTTGCAACACTAGGGTTGGAAAAAAGTAAATGTAAAAAAAGGCATTCACATGAAGTTATAAATAAAGACAATAGATCAGGTCAAACAAACAAAGGGGGACAGCAGAGGGCAGCAAGGGACTAGCTCCCCTTTAAAGGTTTACTATACTAATAGCAGGAGTGTAAGAAATAAGATAGATGAGCTAAGATTAATTGCAAGTGCAGGAAACATAGATATTATTGCTATAACAGAGACCTGGCTCAAACTGAAAGATAGAGGATTTCCTTAATGTCACATACAAGGCTATAAATTATTCCACCTGACAGGGTCAACAGGAAGGGTGGTGGAGAGTAAGATGTATGTCGAGACAATTTAAATTGTTGTGTTAGACAAGATATTAAATTAGAAACGTCAGCCACTGAATTGTTTGGTTACAGCTTCTCGAGGGCCGAGAAAAACTAATTTTGGGTGTGATTTAAGGGCCCCAAATTTATAGGGAGGGGCAGAAAAATTTATGGACGAAATTCGTAAGGCTCTACATCGAAAATGTTTTTAATGGGGATTTCCCAAATATAGACAGATTGCTGGGAAATTTGACAGGAAATTTTGAGTCAGGTGAAATTTTTTGTAGTCCCGGATTGTTTTTTTAAAAACATTTGTGACAGAGCCTACTGGGGAAAAAACCTCCTTGATTGGGGTTTTGCCCGTAGGGAAACATATTAATAATCTTGAGGTTAAGTGGCTTGGGGAAAGTGATACAAATCACTCAGTTTTAATATATCATGGAATTCCCCCAAATAATGGCAATCAAGTCTAGCCTTTACTTTCGCTTGGCTGATTTCATAGGATGAAAAAAAATTATTAGGTGGGCTGAACTGGAATGACCTGACTAAGGGTCAGGGAGGTGGTGAGGTTTCCGATATGTGCTTTCCAGGGATATTCAGTGCTCATCAAATTATGTTCCAATAGGAAATAGATAAACAAAAATGACCAAAGGATAACAATAGATTAAAATATCGATGGTCAAAAAAGAGGCATATATAAAGGGAAAACAAAAGAGGAGAGGGGGGGAATTTAAAAAATCGATATATTTAGTTAAAGGAGAAATAAAAAAGGGAAATTAGAAAAAACAAAAGAATTATGAGGTTTAAAATTGCAAGAGAATCGAAGCTAACCCAAAAAGGATTTTTTTAGGTATAAAAAGTAAGATCAGGGGCAAGATAGGGGCCCCTCAAAAGTTCCTCGGGGCAGCTCACTGACAGTGATAAGGAAATGTGTGAATTTTTAACACATCTTCCCCCTCAGTTTTTACACAGGAGGATACCAGCGATATTCCAGTAATGATAAATTATGTAGAACAGGACGATAATAAACTGTGCACGATTAGGGTCACAAGTGACATGGTCCTTAGGCAAATAGATAAATTAAAACCTAACAAATCCCCAAGCCATGATGAACTGTATGCAAGGGTTCTAAAGGAATGTAAAGAGGAGCTTAGCAAACCTTTGGCTAATCTTTTCAACTATCACTACAAACTGGCATGGTGCCAGATAAGTGGAAAATGGCAAATGTGATACCTATTTTCAAAATAGGTGACAGGTCCTTAGCTTCGAACTATAGACCAATAAGCCTAACCTCCATAGTGGGAAAATTTATGGAATCAATAATTGCCAGGCAGTTCGTAGCCACCTTGAAAAGCATAAATTAATCAACGAATCTCAGCATGGTTTACAAAGGGGCGTTCCTGCCTTACGATTTATTAACTTTTTTCACTAAGGTATTTGAGGAGGTAGATCATGGTAATGAATATGATATTGTGTATATGACTTCAGTAAGGCTTTTGACAGGGTCCCATCAGAGACTATTGAGGAAAATTAAAGCACATGGAATAGGAGAAATTTTTTCCTGGATAGAGGCATGGTTGACAAATAGGCAGCAGAGAGTTTGCATAAATGGGGAGAAATCAGAGTGGGGAAGCGTTACGAGCGGTGTTCCACAGGGGTCAGTGTTGGGCCCCCTGCTGTTCACAATCTACATAAACGACATAGATGAGGGCATAAGAGGCGACATCGGCAAGTTTGCCGATGACACCAAAATAGGCCGTCGAATTCATTCTGACGAGGACATTCGAGCACTCCAGGAAGATTTGAATAGACTGATGCAGTGGTCGGAGAAGTGGCAGATGCAGTTTAATATAGACAAATGCAAAGTTCTAAATGTTGGACAGGACAATAACCATGCCACATATAAACTAAATAATGTAGATCTTAATATTACGGATTGCGAAAAAGATTTAGGAGTTCTGGTTAGCAGTAATCTGAAACCAAGACAACAGTGCATAAGTGTTCGCAATAAAGCTAATAGAATCCTTGGCTTCATATCAAGAAGCATAATAATAGGAGTCTCAGGTTGTTCTTCAACTCTATACATCCTTGGTTAGGCCTCATTTAGATTATGCTGCACAGTTTTGGTCACCGTATTACAGGATGGATATAAATTCTCTGGAAAATGTACAAAGGAGGATGACAAAGTTGATCCCATGTATCAGAAACCTTCCCTATGAGGATAGACTAAGGGCCTAATCTGCACTCTCTAGAAAGACGTAGAATTAGGGGGGATATGATTGAGGTGTATAAATGGAAGACAGGAATAAATAAAGGGATGGTAATAGTGTGCTGAAAATTTTCTAGCCAGACAGGACTCGCGAAATGTTTTAAGTTGGAAAAATTCAGATTCAGGAAAGATATAGGAAGAGTACTGGTTTGGTAATAGAGTTGTGGATGAGTGGAACAAACTCCCGAACGGGAAATTAGAGGCCAGAAACGTTGTTAGCTTAAAATAGTTGGATAATACTGGAGTGGATGTGGGTGGGTGTGAGTTGGACCTTATAGTTTCCCACCAGGTCTTGGTTTCATCCAACTCAATGACCTACCTGACAACGTTTGGGTCATTGGTCCCTTGGAGTTGTTGCACTCATCGCATGCCAGTCAGGCCTTCTGCATTTCCTTCCGTCTTATTTCTAATTTTATGTTCTATTTTCTTTCCATAGGTCCAGGTTAATTTTCTTTCACATATTACGCCAACTCTTATATTTATTCCATATTTCAACTTAAACAACCTCCCCCCCTCTTTCTAATTTTCATGTTTGTCCATTTTCAGGGCCTTATCTCCAGAGGGAGGTCTCTGATCCTGGGCCTCCTCTTTGACCACCCCTCCTTGGTCTTTACAAAATTATACTAAATCTGTTACAACGGTGGACAAACTGATAAGATAATTATAAGCAAAATGCAAATTTATTGAACTACAGTGAGCCAAGTATCATTAAGCTTTTAGAAATGGCAATTCTTTGAATTCTAATTATTATTTTGAAATATGCCTACTGATTCTTGGTTTCAAATCTTCAACGTAAATTTAAGCAATCAATATTGACTCAATTTTTTTTTATATTGCATTTTATTTCCTATCAAGCATTTATAAATTTTTTTGATTAATGCCATTTCAGGTGGTTTTTCATTGACTATCAGCTATTAAATTCTTCCTGGAGTGCCAATTCCTAGAATAATTCGACGGTATTTGGTTCTCAACTTGCCGAGTCGCTCTTATGCCATTATGTCTTTTAGATTGGACAAGCAAGCAACACTGCCCTGTGGAACACTCTGACGTTCCCTTATTTCCATTTGAAATCTCTGGATATTTGTCCAAATTCTATCCAGAAAAATTCTCCTATCAGTACTTTGAATTTCCCAATTCATGGGGCCCTTCAAACCACTGATCCAATCCAAATAATTCATTAACTACAGTATTGGATCACTGTTTGCAAGTGGTTATCATTCCCTGATGATGTCATACAAATTGTAGCATTAGCACCTTGCTTAAGACATTCTGGGTTAAAAAAAAAAACATTTGATATACCATATTAATTAGTCTATTTGCTTCTTGATATCCTCTTAGGTTGTCTCAATTAATATAATTGTTGCTGACATCTCTAATTATAATTACATGATATATTATGGATTTATATTCGTTATCAAAGGCGATTTTTGCTTATAATTCTGAGTGAGGATCAGTAATGTGAGAGAGAGAAACAGACAGACAGGCACAGAGCAAAACGTGTGTGGAGAGAGAGAGAGAGAGAGAAGAGGAGACAGACAGACAGACAGACAGACCAATAGACAGAGGAAAGTGTGTGTGTGTTGTGTGTGTACTCACCTATTTGTGGTTGCAGGGGTCGAGTCACAGCTCCTGGCCCCGCCTCTTCGCTGATTGCTACTAGGTCCTCTCTCTCCCTGCCCCATGAGCTCTATCATACCTCGCCTTAAAACTATGTATGGTTCCCGCCTCCACTACGTCACTTTCTAGGCTATTCCACGGCCTGACTACTCTATGACTGAAGAAATACTTCCTAACATCCCTTTGATTCATCTGAGTCTTCAACTTCCAATTGTGACCTCTTGTGTCTGTGTCCCTTCTCTGGAACATCCCGTCTTTGTCCACCTTGTCTATTCCGCGCAGTATTTTATATGTCGTTATCATGTCTCCCCTGACCCTCCCGTCCTCCAGTGTCGTCAGGCCGATTTCCCTCAACCTTTCTTCGTAGGACAAAACCCCGTAGCTCTGGGACTAGTCTTGTTGCAAACCTTTGCACTTTCTCTAATTTCTTGACGTGCTTGACTAGGTGTGGATTCCAAACTGGTGCTGCATACTCCAGTATGGGCCTGACGTAAATGGTATACAGAGTCTTAAACGAATCCTTACTGAGGTATCGGAACGCTATCCGTAGGTTTGCCAGGGCGCCCGTAGCTGCAGCAGTTATCTGATAGATGTTTCGCCTCAGGAGATATGCTCGGTGTTATACTCACCCCCAGATCTTTTTCCTTGAGTGAGGTTTGCAGTCTTTGGCCATCTAAACTATATTGTGCATTCGGTCTTCTTTGCCCTTCCCCAATCTTCATGACTTTGCATTTGGCAGGGTTAAATTCAAGGAGCCAGTTGCTGGACAGGCTTGTAGCCTGTCCAGGTCTCTTTGTAGTCCTGCCTGATCCTCGTCTGATTTGATTCCTCTCATTAACTTCGCATCATCATCTGTGTGTGTGTGTGTGTGTGTGTGTGTGTGTGTGTGTGTGTGTGTGTGTGTGTGTGTGTGTGTGTGTGTGTGTGTGTGTGTGTGTGTGTGTGTGTTGTGTTTGTGTGTGTGTGTGTGTGTGTGTGTATGTGTGTGTGTATGTGTGTATGTGTTGTGTGTGTATGTGTGTTTGTGGGGGGGGAGAGAGAGAGAGAGGGAAGGAGAGAGAGACTTTCCATTGTTATGGAATGTCTACTTCAATGGCGTTCTTCATCTCATCCCAGAATCGCACGCATATACAGACGACTGTACTCTGACATTTACTTATCCAAGACAAGAAATGCCAGCTGCTCTAAGTTGCATCAATTACCAGCTTACAGCTATATCAGCCTGGGTAAACAATGGTAGTCACATTTGCACCTGAAAAAAACACAAGTGATGGTCTATAGACACCATGATGGTAATGCTGGAGAAGTGGTTCTTACCACCACAGGAGGGATGTGGGTGGCGTTACTTTTATGTACAAGGCTAATATTGTCAAAGTACCACACTTGGCTAAACACCTAGGACAGTGTGAAGTGAGTTTCTACACAACAAGACGGGCAGCAAGCAGCAACTTTCCTCTGACTATACCCTTCTCCACAACATCACTTCATCTGAAATCATTTATTCCTAGGATGACTCGAGTCTGGAACATATTCCTATAGCATAATTAACAAAAATAAAGGCACAATACCGTGACTGGAACGATACACAAATCACCCGCACATAGAAGAGAGGAGCCTACGACATCAACGACATAAACGATATAAAGTCAGTTGACCAAATGAAATCGCTGGATCACAGATGGTTCCAACTTCATCCTATTTCCTGTTCGTACGTTTCGTAACTATAAAAAGGTTTTAAAATGAGCTGATATAGGTAACAGCTCTTGGCTTGTAAATAAAGTTAGAAATCCTTAACCTTATTTTGGAAAACCCTCTTTAAAGAGAGAGAGGGAGAGGAGAGAGAGAGGAGAGAGGAGGAGAGAGGAGAGAGAGAGAGAGAAGAGAGAGAGAGAGAAGAGAGAGAGAGAGAGAGAGAGAGAGAGAGAGAGAGAGAGAGAGAGAGAGAGAGAGAGAGAGACCTGGCTGGTAGAGAGAGAAGGTTAGGTTTACCTTAATCTCGAAACTTCGGTGCGGCCATTTTTGCAGCAAGTTCATTAACAAGGAGCTTAATGAGGGCCGTGGCAGCAGAACCTCTGAGTCAGCCAAGTTCACGGTGCTGGCCCCTCACAACACAGCAAAGAACCACTAATGTCTCATCCACATTGTTGAACCATGCTAGAACCACACTATATAGATCTAAGCCACACATATCAACATTACACAAACACACTCTCACACACTAACACATACACAAACTAACATATTAACACACGAACATATACACACACGAACATATACACACATTAACATATACACACA
Source organism: Cherax quadricarinatus (assembly GCF_026875155.1). Lineage (NCBI taxonomy): Eukaryota > Metazoa > Arthropoda > Malacostraca > Decapoda > Parastacidae > Cherax > Cherax quadricarinatus. The sequence goes on along the minus strand of NC_069404.1, from coordinate 3,112,928 downwards.
TTAACATATACACACATTAACACATACACACCCTAACATATACACACATTAACATATACACACACTAACATATACACACACTATATACACACACTAACATATACACACATTAACATATACACACATTAACACATACACACCCTAACATATACACACATTAACATATACACACACTAACATATACACACACTAACATATACTCACATTAACATATACACACATTAACACATACACACCCTAACATATACACACATTAACATATACACACATTAACATATACACACACTAACATATACACACATTAACATATACAGACAGTAACACATACACACGTTAACACATACATAAGAAGGGAGGCCCAACGACAATATGAAAACGACATAGCAGCGAAAGCCAAATCTGACCCGAAGCTGTTATACAGCCACATCAGGAGGAAAACAACAGTCAAGGACCAGGTAATCAGGCTAAGGAAGGAAGGAGGAGAGACAATAAGAAATGACCGTGAAGTATGTGAGGAACTCAACAAGAGATTCAAAGAAGTGTTCACAGATGAGACAGAAGGGGCTCCAGAAAGACGGAGAGGTGCGGCACACCACCAGGTGCTGGACACAGTACACACAACCGAGGAAGAGGTGAAGAGGCTTCTGAGTGAGCTAGATACCTCAAAGGCAATGGGGCCGGATAACATCTTTCCATGGCTCCTGAGAGAGGGAGCAGAAGTGCTATGTGTACCCCTAACAACAATATTCAATACATCTATCGAAACAGGGAAATTGCCTGAGGCATGGAAGACAGCAAATGTAGTCTCAATTTTTAAAAAGAGAGACAGGCATGAAGCACTAAACTACAGACTAGTGTCACTGACATGTATAGTATGCAAAGTCATGGAGAAGATTATCAGAAGAGTGGTGGAACACCTAGAAAGGAATGATCTCATCAACAGCAGCCAACATGGTTTCAGGGACGGGAAGTCCTGTGTCACAAACCTACTGGAGTTTTATGACATGGTGACATAAGTAAGACAAGAGAGAGAGGGGAGGGTGGATTGCATTTTCTTGGACTGCAAGAAGGCGTTTGACACAGTTCCACATATGAGATTAGTGCAAAAACTGGAGGACCAAGCAGGGATAACAGGGAAGGAACTACAATGGATAAGGGAATACTTGTCATGAAGACAGCAGCGAGTCATGGTACGTGGTGAGGTGTCAGAGTGGGCGCCTGTGACCAGCGGGGTCCCACAGGGGTCAGTCCTAGGACCAGTGCTGATTCTGGTGTGTGTGAATGACATGACGGAAGGAATAGACTCCGAGGTGTCCCTGTTTGCAGATGACGTGAAGTTGATGAGAAGAATTCATTCGAACAAAGACCAGGCAGAATTACAAAGGGATCTGGACAGGCTGCAGACCTGGTCCAGCAATTGGCTCCTGGAGTTCAACCCGACCAAGTGCAAAGTCATGAAAATTGGGGAAGAGCAAAGAAGACCGCAGACGGAGTACAGTCTAGGGGGTCAAAGACTACAAATCTCAATCAAACAAAAAAGATCTTGGGGTGAGTATAACACCAGGCACATCTCCTGAAGTGCACATCACCCAAATAACTGCTGCAGCATATGGGCGCCTAGCAAACCTCAGAACAGCATTCCGACATCTTAATAAGGAATCGTGTACGTGAATCGTGTACCGTGTACGTTAGGCCCATATTGGAGTATGCGGCACCAGTTTGGAACCCGCACCTAGCCAAGCACGTAAAGAAATTAGAGAAAGTGCAAAGGTTTGCAACAAGACTAATCCCAGAACTAAGGAGTATGTCCTACGAGAAGAGGTTAAGGGAAATCGACCTGACAACACTGGAGGACAGGAGAGATAGGGGGGACATGATAACGACATCCAAAATACTGAGAGGAATTGACAAAGTGGACAAAGACAGGATGTTCCAGAGATTGGACACAGCAACAAGGGGACACGGTTGGAAGTTGAAGACACAGATGAAGCACAGGGATGTTAGGAAGTATTTCTTCAGTCACAGAGTAGTGGGAAAGGGGAAATAGTTTGAGAAGCAAGGGTAGTGGAGGCAGGATCCTACATAGTTTTAAACCCAGAGGTATGTTTTGAAGCTCACGGTTCAGAGAAAAGTGCCCCCAGTAGCGACCCATTGGGAAGAAGCGGGGCCAGGAGCTAGAACTCGCCCAACTCACCCCAACACTGCCCCTTTGGGCATTCTGATCCCCCCCCCCTCATAAAACAAGCCCCCCCCACACCACAGCCCCCCTTTAGGCCCCCCCAGGCTCTCAACCCCCAACCCTAATTTTTCTCCCGGCCAAACAGTGACAAAAAAGAAGCTGAAGGTTTGGTACACAAAGCGGAGGGGAATAACGAAAAAATTATGGGAGTGGCACAAAAGGGGAATCAGCGAGGAAAACCCCAGACTTTTATAAACAGTCACAGAAACGAAACTCGCCCAACAATAACAGATGCAGTCTTCCCACCGGGATATCAGATCCTGAGGAAAGATAGAAGGAGTAGAGGGGGAGGAGGGGTTACACTGCTCATAAAAAACCGAAGGGGATTTGAGGAAATAGAAGGCATGGACATGATTGGAGAAAGGGACTACATAGTAGGTACAATTCAGTGTGGAGAACATAAAGTAGTCATTGGAGTGATGTGTAACCCGCCACAGAACTGCAGGAGGCCAAGAGAGGAGTACGAAGAAAACAACAGATCAATGGTGGACACACTGGCTGAGGAGGCAAGAAGAGCTCACTCGAGCAGAGCAAAGTCACTGGTAATGGGCGATTTCAACCACAGGGAGATCGACTGGGAAAACCTGGAGTCACAGGGGGGTCCCGAAACATGGAGAGCCAAGATGATGGATGTGGTACTTGAAAACCTCATGCATCAACATGTCAGGGACACTACCAGAGTGAAAGGGGAATATGAGCCAGCAAGACTGGATCTTGTGTTCACCCTGAGCACTTCAGACTTTGAGGACATCAATTACGAGAGGCCCCTTGGAGCTAGCGATCACGTGGTTCTGAGTTTTGATTATATAGTAGAGCTACAAGTGGAGAAGGTAACAGGAACTGAATGGGAAAAGCCAAACTACAAAAGGGGTGACTACACAGGTATGAGGAACTCCCTGCAGGAGGTTCAGTGGGACAGAGAACTGGTAGGAAAATCAGTAAACGAGATGATGGAATATGTAACAACAAAGTGCAAGGAGGAAGAGGAAAGGTTTGTTCCCAAGGGAAATAGAAATAATAGGAAGACCAAAGTGAGTCCTTGGTTTACCCGAAGGTGTAGGGAGGCAAAAACTAAGTGTACCAGAGAATGGAAAAGGTACAGGAGGCAAAGGACTCAGGAAAATAAGGAGATTAGTAGAAGAGCCAGAAACGAGTATGCACAGATAAGGAGGGAGGCCCAGCAACAGTATGAGAACGACATAGCATCGAAAGTCAAGTCTGACCCGAAACTTCTGGAGTTTTATGATAAAGTAACAGAAGTAAGACACGAGAGAGAGGGGTGGGTTGATTGCATCTTCTTGGTCTGCAAGAAGGCCTTTGAGACAGTTCCTCACAAGAGATTAGTGCAGAAGCTAGAGGATCAGGCACATATAACAGGAAGAGCACTGCAATGGATCAGAGAATACCTGACAGGGAGGCAACAACGAGTCATGGTACGTGATGAAGTATCACAGTGGGCACCTGTGACGAGCGGGGTCCCACAGGGGTCGGTCCTAGGACCAGTGCTATTTTTGGAATATGTGAACGACCTGACGGAAGGGTTAGACTCAGAAGTGTCCCTGTTCGCAGATGATGTTTAAGTTAATGAGGAGAATTAAAACAGAGGGATCAGGCAGGACTTCAAAGAGACCTGGGGGAGACTGGACACCTGGTCCAGCAACTGGATTCTCGAATTTAACCCCGCAAATGCAAAGTCATGAAAATCGGGGAAGGGCACAGAAGACCGCAGACGGGAGTTTTAGGCTAGGTGGCCAAAGACTGCAAACCCCGCTCAAAGAGAAAGATCTTGGGGTGAGTATACCGAGATGTCTCCGGAAGCACACATCAACCAGATAACTGCTGCAGCATTATGGGTGCCTGGCAAAACTGGGGAACGCATTCCCATACCTTAGTAGGTATCGTTCAAGACACTGTACACCGTGCACGTCAGGCCATACTGGAGTATGCATCACCTGTTTGGAACTCGCACTTGATCAAGCACGTCAAGAAATTAAAAAGTGCAAAGGTTTGCGACAATGTTCTTCAGAGCTAAGGAGAATGTCCTATAAAGAAAGGTTAAGGGAAATCGGCCCGACGACACTGGAGGACAGGAGGGAGGGGAGCATGATAACGACATATAAAATATGCGTGGAATAGAAAGGTGGACAAAAAACAGGATGTTCCAGGGAGGGGGGCACAGAAACAAGAGTTCCCATTGGAAGTTGGAGATCAGATGAGTTAAAGGGAGTTAGGAAATATTTCTTCAGCACAGAAATTTATAGGCAGTGGAAACAGTTTTAGAAAAATGCGTAGTGGAGGGGAAACCCTACTGTTTTTAAGGAGGTTTTTAAAAAACCATGGGCAGGAAAAGGAGGACCCAGTAGAACCCGTGAAGAGGGGGGCCCGGAGCTAGGACCGACCCCGCAAACCCCAAATAGGTGAGTACAAATAGGTGAGTACCACACAACCCCAACACACACACACCACCCCACACACACACACAACACACACACATAAACACACACACCCACACACCATACTCAACACCAAGGCTAAAAAGGAAGGAGGAGAGACAACAAGAAATGACCGTGAAGTATGTGAAGAACTCAACAAGAGATTCAAAGAAGTTTTCACAGAGAGCAGAAGGGACTCCAGAAAGCGGAGAGGTGGGGCACACCACCAAGTGCTGGACACATGCACACAACCGAGGAAGAAGTGAAGAGGCTTCTGAGTGAGCTAGATACCTCAAAGGCAATGGGGCCAGATACATCTCCCCATGGTATTGAGAGGGGGAGCAGAGGCGCTATGTGTACCCCTAACAACAATATTCAATACATCTATCGAAACAGGGAAAATGCCTGAGGCATGGAAGACAGCAAATGTAGTCCCAATCTTTAAAAAAGGAGACAGACACGAAGCATTAAAACTACAGACAGTGCCCACTGACATGTAAAAGTAGCAAAATCATGGAGAAGATTTATCGGGGAAAAGAGTGGTGGAAAAACCAGAAAGGAATGATCTCATCAACAGCAGCCAACAGGGTTTTCAGGGACGGGAAATCCTGTGTCAAAAACCCTACTGGAGTTCTATGACATGGTGACAGCAGTAAGACAAGAGAGAGAGGGGTGGGTGGATTGCATTTTCTTGGACTGCAAGAAGGCGTTTGACACAGTTCCACACAAGAGATTGGTGCAAAAACTGGAGCCAAGCAGGGATAACAGGGAAGGCACTACAATGGATCGGGGGAATACTTGTCAGGAAGACAACAGCGAGTATGGTACGTGGCGAGGTGTCAGAGTGGGAACCTGTGACCAGCGGGGTCCCGCAGGGGTCAGTCCTAGGACCAGTGCTGTTTCTGGTATTTGTGAACGACATGACGGAAGGAATAGACTCTGAGGTGTCCCTGTTTGCAGATGACGTGAAGTGATGAGAAGAATCACTCGATCGAAGACAGGCAGAACTAAAAAGGGGGATCTGGACGGGTGCAGACCTGGTCCAGCAATTGGCTCCTGGAGTTCAATCCCACCAGTGCAAAGTCATGAAGATTAGGGAAGGGAAAAGAAGGCCGCAGACGGAGTACAGTCTAGGGGGTCAGAAAACTACAAACCTCATTTCAAGGAAAAAAGATCTTGGGGTGAGTATAACCCCAGGCACATCTCCTGAAGCGCACATCAACCAAATAACTGCTGCAGCATATGGGCGCCTACCAAACCTCAGAAACAGCATTCGACATTTTAATAAGAATCATTCAGGACCCTGTACCCCGTGTATGTTGGGCCCCATATTGGAGTATGCGGCACCAGTTTGGAACCCACACCTAGCCAAGCACGTGAAGAAACTAGAGAAAGTGCAAAGGTTTGCAACAAGACTAGTCCCAGAGCTAAGAGGTATGTCCTACGAGGAGGTTAAGGGAAATCAACCTGACAACATGGAGGACAGGAGAGATAGGGGGGACATGGGTAACGACATTTCAAAATACTGAGAGGAATTGACAAGGTGGACAAAGACAGGATGTTCCAGAGATTGGACACAGTAACAAGGGGACACAGTTGGAAGTTGAAGACACAGATGAATCACAGGGATTTAGGAAGTATTTCTTCAGCCACAGAGTAGTCAGTAAGTGGAATAGTTTTTGGGGAAACGATGTAGTGGAGGGAGGATCCATACATAGCTTTAAGCGAGGTATGATAAAGCTCACGGCTCAGGGAGAGTGACCTAGTAGCGATCAGTGAAAAGGCGGGGCCAGGAGCTCGGACTCGACCCCGCAACCTCAACAACTAGGTGAGTACACACACACCACACCAACACACACACACACACACATACATACACATACCACACCACACACACACACACACACACACACACACACACTCACACAAAACACACACACACACACACACACACACACACCACACACACACACACACACACACACACACACACATACACACACAACCCCACACCCACACACACACACAACACACACACACACACACACACACATACACACACACACACCACCACACACACACACACACACACACACACACCCCACAAACACACACACACACACACACACACACACACACACACACACACCCCATACACACACAAACACACACCCCACACACACACACACACACACACACACACATACACACACATACCACACCACCACACCCCACACACACACACACACCCACACACACACACACACACACACACACACACACACACACACACATACACACATACACACACATACCACACACCACACACACACACACACACACACACAGGGTCCGAAGAAGCGAAAGGAATGAAACTGTGTGCAGAGGCCATATTAGACCATTGTGGACCCTGAGAAAAAAAGAGGGGCACATTAGGAAAAATCGAGGGGACTGAAGAAAATGAAAGAGCCAAGGCTGCTAAGCAATACGTAGCAGCCCTAACAGACCACAATGGTACCCAGGGAAAGCTGAGAAGGGAAAATGACAGACTACTGGGCCCAGGGACAGCAGATAGTGAAGAGATTGAAGAAAGGAAAGCTGCAATGGAGGCAACTAAATCGAATATATTGGGATATGCAGTGGGGGAATGAAAGGGAGAAATCAGTCTTTGTTTATGGGCTCCAGGAAGTGGATAGGGAAACTTACAAAGCAAGAAGACAAAGGGAGAAAAAAGCGATTGAAAGCATTAGAAGATGACATGACCCAGCTGGCAAATATTCTGAGAATAGGGGAGTTTGCAAGAAGAAGAAATCGACCAGTCAAAGTGATTTTCAGGGCAGAATCGGCTCGAAACAGCAGGAGAAAACACGACTAAGGGACATGGACTGTCAGTGGTGACAATAAGGCAGGAGGAGGTGCATTGTCTTCTTAAATCGCTTGACCAAGAAAAGGCTGTGGACCCCGACAAGTTGAGCCCAAGATTGCTGAGAAGATGTGCAGACCAGCTAGCACCCATCTACTCGCATTTTCAGCACTCCCTTACAGGTAAATGGCCCTCTCTATAAAAGAGGCAAATGTAGTCCCTGTTCACAAAAAGAAGACAGACAGAAATCAAAAAACTACAGACCGTTACCCTGTCAATCACGGGAAAGATCCTTGAGACAATAACTCAAGCAAATACAGAGTTTTTTGATACCACCCACTTTTGTGATCGTAATTGGTTCAGGAAAATTACCTGCTGCTGATCTGTTGTTTAAACCTCTCCACAAGTGGCACCCGTAATGGGGCCAAATCGCTGTGTGGGAGCACTGGACATTTCGGCGCTTTCGCGGGTGTGGGACCAGGGCCTTTAGCAAAACTCAACACTGGGGAATTTTCAGGCTTACGCATGTCTCATCTGATTACCTTCATGTAATCTCAAGGTAGTTCCAATGGAACGGAATCAGCAAGACATCTGTTGGGCAATGTTTCACAAAGGGAAAGGAAAGGGACCCTTGTTTTTGGAAAAGTCTATTCAACGACCCTTTTTATCTCATCCCAGAAAACATGCATATGCAACGGTACACTGCATTCACTTATCAAAAAGAAGAAATCCAGCTGCTCCAAGCTACATCAAACCCAGCTAAGGCTATATCACTTGGGGAAATAGATGGCAAGTAAAATTTGCACCTGAGAAAACGCAAATAATGATCGTCTCTAGGCACCATGATTGTAATGCTGGTGCAGTAGTAAGGATGAATGGGAGGGTGTTGGCACCTGGAGAAGAAGTTGATATCCTTGGGGTGAAATTTGACTCCAAACTAACCATGAAGAACCATGTTGTAAATCTTGCAAACAAGGCAGCCAGGAAGCTTACAGCACTTCGCCGTATCTCGCATCTGCTTGACAGTAGGAGTTGCAAGGTTCTGTATGAGGCACAAATACGCTCACACCTTGAGTATGCTCCACTTTCTTGGTTTGCCTGCCCCCCCCCCTCTCATCTGCGACTACTTGACAGAGTAGACAACAGAGCAAGACGTCTCATCTCTTGTCTGGACCCATCCTGGATAGATCTGTCATTTCAGCAGAGCCTTCAACACAGGAGGGATGTGGGTGGCCTTACTGTTATGCACAAGGCCAATATTGTCAAAGTACCACACTTGGATCCACTTCGAGAACAGCGTGAAACAAGCTATTATGCCACAAGATGGGCAGAAAGCAGCAACTTCACTCTGGCTGTACCCTTCTCCAGAACATCACTCCATCTGAGATCATATATACCCAGGATGACTCGAGTATGGAACACATTCGTGCAGCATAATGATGTCAACGAGATAAAGTCAGTTGATTAAATGAAAATGCTGGCCCACAGATGGCTCCAACTTCATCATGTTCCCTATTTGTATGTCTCATAACAATAAAAATGCTTTCAAATGAGCTGATGTAGGTAACAGCTCTTAGCTTGCCAATAAAGTTAGGAATCCTTAACCTGTAAATAGCTTGTCAATAAAGCTAGAGATCCTTAACCTTGTCAAACCCTGTGTAAAAAAAAAATGGAATACTGGAGGGTGTATCTCGACCGTGGTAGAACAGAAGAAGATAGGCAGAAACTGAAAGAGAGGGTACAAAGACGAAGGAGAAAAGAGAGGCAAAGATGGAGAGGGACAGGAGAACCCAGACTCAGGAGGAAGATTAAATACAACCCCCCCAACCCCGACAACCCCAATGCAACCATACATTCTAACCCAAAACCCACATGTTATACCCAATGCTCCCACCCACCTCATTACAAAATCTACCTTCACAGAGCCCCTATCTCCAACCCCCCCCCCCCCCCCCCGGCCATAGTTCTTCATCAGGTCTCTTGCTTCTCCAACCCTAATGAACCCCTCCAGACGACAGTTTTAGAAAAGAAGTAGAAGGTTTGGGATACAAATGCTGACAGAATAACAAATAAATGTGAGGAGTGGCATGAAAGAATCAAGGAGACATCACCAGACATAATAGCACTCACAGACACGAAACTCACCATGATGATAACAGCTGCAATCTTTCCAACCAGATATCAGATCCTGAGGAAAGATAGAGAGAGCAGAGAGGGAGGAGGAATTGGACTGCTCATTAAAAACCGGTGGGGATTTGAGGAAATGGAAGGAATGGATGGAATGGGTGAAAGGGACTACACAGTAGGAACAGTTCAGTCTGGGGGCCCTAAGATGGTAATTGCAATGATGTACAACCCACCACAGAACTGCATGAAGCCAAGAGAAGAATAAGAAGCAATGGTAGACACACTGGCCGAGGTGGCCAGAAGAGCTCACATGGGGGGAGCAAAGTTACTAGTTATGGGTGATTTCAATCATAAAGAGATTGACTGGGAAAACCTGAAGCCCAACGAGGGGGTCCCAAAACATAGAGAACCAAGATGATGGATGTGGCACTGGAAAACCTCATGCATCAACATGTTAGTGACACTACCAGAGGATGAACCAGCAAGACTGGACCTTGTATTCACCTTGCGTAGTTCGGACATCGAGGATATCATGTGCGAAAGGCCCTTTGGAACTAGTGATCATGTGGTTCTGTGCTTTGAATATATAGTTGAGCAACAAGTTAAGACTGTAGCAGGAATAGGATAGGAGAAGCCAAACTACGAAAGGTGGGACTACACAGGCATGAAAAACTTCCTGCATGACGTTCAGCGAGAAAGAGAAATGGCAGGAAAACCAATGAAAGAAATGATTGAATACGTGACAAAAAATGCAAGGAGGCAGAGGAGAGGTTTGTTCCCAAGGGCAACAGAAATAATGGAAAGACAAGAACGAGTCCTTGGTTCACTCAAAGGTGTAGGGAGGCAAAAACTAAGTGCACTAGAGAATGGAAAAAGTAAAAAAGACAAAGGACCCAGGAAAATAAACAGAAACGAATATGCACGGATAAGAAGGGAGGCTCAGCAAAAAAAAACGAAAATGACACAGCATCGAAAGTCAAGTCTGACACGAAGCTGTTATATAGCCATGTCAGGAAGAAAACAACAGTCAAGGACCAGGTAATCAGGCTGAGAAAGGAAGGTGGGAAGTTCACAAGAAACGACCAAGAAGAATGTGAGGAGCTCAACATGAGATTTAAAGAAATATTTCCAGTGGAGACAGGAAGGACTCGAGAAAGTCAGAATAGGGAGAAACACCAACAAGGGATACACCAAAAAGTGTTGGACGAAATACACACAATCAAGGAGGTGGTGAAGGAGCTCCTATGTGAACTTGATACCTCAAAGGCAGTAAGACCTGACAACATCTCTCCTTGGGTTCTAAGAGAAGGGGCAGAGATGCTGTGTGTGCCACTAACAAAAATCTTCAACACATCCGAAACTTGGCGACTACCTAAGTTATGGAAGATGGCAAATGTAGTTCTAATTTTTAAGAAAGGAGACAGACACGAGGCATTAAATTGCAGGCCTGTGTCACTGACGTGGATAGTATACAAAGTCATGAAGAAGATTATCAGGAGAAGAGTGGTGGATCACTTAGAAAGAAGCAAGCTTGTAAACGACAATGGCACAGTTTCAGGGAAGGAAAATTTCGTGTCACAAACTCACTAGAGATTTAAGAGAAGGTAACGGAAGTAAGGCACGAAAGAGAAGGATGGATAGATTGCATTTTCTTGGACTGCAGGAAGGCATTCGAAAGAGTTCTTCACAAGAGGCTAATGCAAAAGCTAGAGAATTAGGCACGCATAACAGGAAAGGCACTGCAATGAATCAGAGAATATCTGACAGGGAAGCAACAACGAGTCATGGTACATGACGAGGTGCCACAGTGGGCGCCTGTGACGGGTAGGGTTCCACAGGGGTCAGTCCTAGGATTTGTGCTGCTTTTGGTATTTGTGAATGACTTGACGGAAGGGATACACTCAGAAGTGTCCCTCTTTGCAGGAGATTAAATCGGATGAGGATCAGGCAGGACTACAAAGAGACCTGGATAAACTACAAGCCTGGTCCAGCAACTGACTCCTTGAATTTAACCCTGCCAAATGCAAAGTCATGAAGAGCGGGGAAGGGCAAAGAAGAGAGCAGACAGAGTATAGTCTAGGTAGCCAAAGACTGCAAACCTCACTCAAGAAAAAAGATCTTGAGGTGAGTATAATACAGAGCACATCTCCTGAGGCACACGTCAATCAGATAACTGCTGCAGCATTCAGGCGCCTGGCAAACCTAATAACAGCCTTCCGATACCTCAGAAAGGAATTGTTCAAGACTCTGTACACCGTGTACGTCAGGCCCATATTGGAGTATGTTCACACTGAGTACCTCGGGCATTGAGGACATCACATATGAAAGGCCCCTTGGAGCTAGTATTCACGTGGTTCTGAGCTTTGAATACTTAGTTGAGTTACAAATGCACAGGATAGCAGGAGTAGGATGGGAATAGCCAAATTACAAAAGGGTGGACTTCAAAGGTATGAAGAACTTCCTGCAGGAGAATTGGTAGGAAAGTCAGTAAACAAAATGATGGACTATGTAACAACAAAATGCAAGAAGGCAGAGGAAAGGTTTGTTCCCAAGGGCAACAGAAATATCGAGAAGATGAGAATGAGCCTTTGGTTTACCCAAAGGTGTAGGGAGGCAAAATCTAAGTGCACTAGAGAATGGAAAAAGTACAGAAGACAAAGGAACCAGGAAAATAAACAGATTAGTCGAAGTGCCAGACAAGGAGGGAGGCCTAGTGACAGTACGAAAATGACATAGCATCAAAAGTCAAGTCTCACCCAAAGCTGTTGTATAGCCACATCAGAAAGAAGACAGCAGTCAAGCACCAGGTAATTAGGCTGAGGAAGGAAGGTGGGGAGCTCACAAGAATTGACCAAGAAGTATGTGAGGAGCTCAACGTGAGATTTAAGGAAGGGTTCACAGAAGAGACAGAAAGGACTCAGTGAAATCAGAATCGGGTGGGGGATGGTACGCCAACAAGAGACATACAGACAAGTGTTGGATGAAATATACACAACCAAGGAGGAGGTGAAGAAGCTGCTAAGGGACCTTGATACCTCAAAGGTGGTGGGATCGGACATCTCTCTGTGGGTCCTTAGAGAGAGAGCATAGATGCTGTGTGTGCCACTAATAATTTTCAACACATCCACTGAAACTGGGCAACTATGGCAATCACTCACAACGAAAGCAAAAGACTCGGCAGATGATGCAAAATCCCCCCAATGAAAAGCAGGGGTGTCACTAGCACGTTAAGAGACAATACAATAAGTGTCAGGGGCCCAAGACTGTTCAACTGCCTCCCAGCACACATAAGGGGGATTACCAATAGACCCCTGACTGTCTTCAAGCAGGCACTAGACAAGCACCTAAAGTCGGTACCTGACCAGCCAGGCTGTGGCTCGTACGTTGGATTGCGTGCAGCCAGCAGTAACAGCCTCGTTGATCAGGCCCCGGGGTGGTTGACCCCCGGAACTTTCTCCAAGTAAACTCCAGGTAAGCTACCTGAGGTATAGAAGATGGCAAATGTAGTCTCCATTTTTAAGAAAGGAGACAGACACGAGGCACTAAACTATAGACCAGTGTCACTGACGTGTATAGTAAGCAAAATTATGGAGAAGATTATCAGGAGAGTGGTGGAGCACCTAGAGTGGAATAAGCTTATAAACAACAAGCAGCACGGGTTCATGGAAGGTAAATCCTGTGTCACAAACCAACTTGAGTTTTATGACAAGGTAACGGAATTAAGACATGAGAGAGAGGGGATGAGTAGATTGCATTTTCTTGGACTGCAAGAAGGCCTTCGACACAGTTCCTCACAAGAGATTAGTGCAAAAGCTAGAGGATCAGGCACATATAACAGGAAGGGAACTGCAGGGCATCAGAGAATATATGACAGGGAGGCAACGAGTCACGGTACGTGACGAGGCATCAGAGTGGGCGCCTGTGACAAGCAGGGTTCCACAGGAGTCAGTCCCAGGACCAGTGCTATTTTTGGTACATGAGAATGACATGCTGGAAAGGATACACTAAGATGTGTCCCTGTTTGCAGATGATATGAAGCTAATGAGGGGAATTAAATCGGATGAAAATCAAGCAGGACTACAAAGAGACCTGAACAAGCTGGAAGGTTGGTCCAGCAACTGGCTCCGCGAATTTAACCCTGCCAAATGCAAAGTCATGAACATTGGGGAAGGGCAAAGAAGACCGCAGACAAAGTATGGGCTAGGTGGCCAAAAGACTGCAAACCTCACTCAAATAAAAGGATCTTGGGGTGAATATAATACCGAGCATATCTCCTCAGGCACACATCAACCAGAAAACTGCTGCAGCATATGGGTGCCTGGCAAACCTGAGAATAACGTTCCAATACCTCAGTAGGGAATCGTTCATGACTCTGTATACCGTGTATGTCAGGCCCATATTGGAGTATGCAGCACCAGTTTGGAACCCACATCTTGTGGTGTGAATATAATGCAGAGAATTCGTAGTTTGGAAGTTAGGAGGAGGTGCGGGATTACCAAAACTGTTGTCCAGAGGGCTGAGGAAGGTTGTTGAGGTAGTTCGGACATGTAGAGAGAATGGAGCGAAACAGAATGACTTCAAGAGTGTATCAGTCTGTAGTGGAAGGAAGGCGGGGTAGGGGTCGGCCTAGGAAAGGTTGGAGGGAGGGGGTAAAGGAGGTTTTGTGTGCGAGGGGCTTGGACTTCCAGCAGGCATGCGTGAGCGTGTTTGATAGGAGTGAATGGAGACAAATGGTTTTTAATACTTGACGTGCTGTTGGAGTGTGAGCAAAGTAACATTTATGAAGGGATTCAGGGAAACCGGCAGGCCGGACTTGAGTCCTGGAGATGGGAAGTACAGTGCCTGCACTCTGAAGGAGTGGTGTTAATGTTGCAGTTTAAAAACTGAAGTGTAAAGCACCCTTCTGGCAAGACAGTGATGGAGTGAATGATGATGAAAGTTTTTCTTTTTCGGGCCACCCTACCTTGGTGGGAATCGGCCAGTGTGATAATAAAAAAAAATAAAAAATCTTGCCAAGCACTTCAAGAAATTAGAGAAAGTGCAAAAGTTTGCAACAAGGCTAGTTCCAGAGATAAGGGGAATATCCTACGAAGAAAGCTTGAGGGAAATCGGCCTGACGACACTGGATGACTGGAAGGTTAGGGAAGACATTATAATGACATACAAAATACTACGAGGAATTGACAAGGTGGACAGAAACACGAGGCTCCATAGATGGGACACAGAAACAAGGGGTCACAATTAGAAGTTGAAGATTCAGATGAGTTAAAGAGTTATTAGGGTTGTCAGGAAGTGGAATAGTCTAGCAAGTGACGTAGTGGAGGCAGGAATAAACCATAATTTTAAGACGAGGCATGATATAGCTCATGTTGAAGGGAGAGAGAGGACCTAGTAACCATCAGTGAAGAGGCGGGGCCAGGAGCTATGTGTCGACCCCTGCAACCACAAATGGGTGGGTACACAAACTCTTGACCTCATATCCACCTTGGATACTACAGACACTGGGGACATCACGTAAGAGAGTTCCCTCGGAGCTAGTGATCAGTGTGTTGTGGGATCGAATCCTGACCTGCCATTGTTTGGTAAATGATTCAAAACCACTTGTTTCGTGATTTCATTGCTATGTAGACTGCTTGTGGAGGCGGATATTCAAACAGGAGGAGGCTGAAATTAGTCCTTGAGCATACAACTACTACGAGTGTCCTCGCAACATGAAACAAGCCTAGTTCACTAGGGTTCATATTGTTTGTAGGATCGATGGCTCAGTTGGTAAGGTGACATTTACATTGTGTGGCCTCTTGAGGTGGGACATTGTGTCTTGGGGTCGAATCCTGGCCAGCCGCAGTTTGGTAAATGATGTATATTATATATATATATATATATATATATATATTATACATACAAATAATATATATATTATATATATTATATATATATATATATATATATATATAATATATATATAATATATATATATATAATATATATATATATATGCAGAACAGCTACCATGAAAAAAATAGTGAAATTTCAAGTGATTTCATGATTTCCGCATTATCAATGAACTGTATAGTTCCATGATAATGTGAGAAGTCACGAAAGCGCTTGGCATTTTACTCTTTTTCCACAGTGGTTGTTCTGCGTATTATGATATCACCTGTTTAGTGTTATCTTATTGCACATAATGACTTTCTTGATGCGAGGAATAATAGTGGACATAGGAACAGTTATTTGTAGGTTTTCTGTAAATTTTAAATTTGAATTCATTATTACCCTTAATAATTAAAACATCTAGAAAAGGCAATGAATTATTTTCTTCAAACTCAACAGTAAAGTTTATAGAATGGGCTAAGCTATTTAATTTTCCAAGGAAATGGTGTATATCTACATTTTAGGGCATAAGACACAAAATATCATCAACATATCTGAACCATTTAGCTCTATTAGGGAGGATTGTGTTAAGCAACCTTGTTTCAAAAAATTCCATGTATAGGTTACTAAGAACAGGTGAAAGAGGATTTCCCATTGCCATACCAAACTTCTGAGTGTAAAACTTATCATTAAATACAAATTTTGCATCAACAATGCAAAGTTTAGTAAGTTTAATGATAGTAGGAACTGGCAATGGTAAATCATAGTTAACGAGTTCTTCAGATAAGAAAACTTAATAAATCATCAACAGGAACTTTCGTAAACAAGGAAGTAACATCAAAACTAACCATGTTAAAATCATTTAAGTCAGTCAAGGAGCTTAATTTATCAACCAAGTCTATGTTGTTTTTAACATTAAAAGTTAGATATTTTGCCAACAATAGGGCTCAAAATATCAACAAGGCCTTTTGGATAATTTGTATGAAATGACCCTATGGAGCTAATAATTGGTCTGACTGATTCCCTGGTTTGTGTGTTTTTATTAGTCCATACATGTAAGGCAAAGATGGATTAGTGAAGTAAATTGTTTGACTAATTCATCTTTGCCTTTCAAGTGAAGTTTTTATTGTTTTATTGAAATTGCTGTTAACGGTTTCTAGGGGATTTTTCCTAAGTTTAGAATAGGTTTCAGTATCATCTAAGAGATTATTCATTTTTTCTTGGTAATCATTTTCTTTCATAATTACTATTGCATTTATTTTGTCTGCTTTAGTAAGGCGCAAATTTTTATTGTTATTAAGTGTATCATAAGACTTAAAGAATCTTTGAGGGCAATTGGGAATGTTTGGTTTTAACCAAAATGATGATACTGAAACCTATTCTAAATTAAGCTCCTTGACTGACTTAAATGATTTTAACATGATTAGTTTTGATGTTACTTCCTTGTTTACGAAAGTTCCTGTTGATGATTTATTAAGTTTCTTATCTGAAGAACTCGTTAACTATGATTTACCATTGCCAGTTCCTACTATCATTAAACTTATTAAACTTTGCATTGTTGATGCAAAATTTGTATTTAATGATAAGTTTTACACTCAGAATTTAAAATTTACAGAAAACCTACAAATAACTGTTCCTATGTCCACTATTATTCCTCGCATCAAGATAGAGTCAAACTGTCTGTTTTCTCATCAATGTTTTTGAGAGCTTTACGAATTTGTAGTCCTGAGTTCATAGATGAGGAAATATCCAAAATTTATGAAATAGGTAATGATTTAAAATACCCAAGAAATGTAATTGATAAATCTTTTAAAGTTGCTAGAAATACTTTTTACAATCCAAAAAGGGACAACCAGCCTTATTCAACTAAAAATATGTTGGTTCTCCCTTACCATGAAAACTTGGTTGATATGCCTTCTCTGCTTAAGACTTTTAATATTAAAGTTGTATTCAAAAATCTTGATACAATAAAAAAACTTTTGATGAAGAATTCCCCCCAAAATGCTGATGGATGTGTCTATAAGATTCCTTGTAAAATTTGCGATACAGTTTATTATGGTCAAACTGGTAAAAATCTCGAACTAAGATTAAAACAACATAAATATAGCATTAGAACTGGACAAGATTCCAATGCTCTATTTATTCATGTAAGAAATTTTAACCATCCAATTGACTTCAAAAAGTTGAGAAAGTAGTATCAGCAAGTCCATGGTCGACAGGAATATAATGAATCTGTTTCATAAAAAGCAGTTTTTGACAATAATATGAATATTTCCTTTGGTTTTATATAAATTAGATCCATTTATAATTAATAGAATTTGGGAAGAATTTAATAATATGCTGGACAAATAATAATTTTTAAATTTCTTGGGTAGAATAGTTTGTGGTGAGTTGTGCAAAGGACCTATCCAAGTTGGTCGGCGCGCGTCAGTGGTTTAACCGTTGTGGATCTGATAGTGAGGTGCTGGCCAGACCCCTATATAGCTTCCTGGATGCTTTACTTTCATAGTTCCTTGATAATGTGAGTAGTCACGAAAGCGCTTGGAATTTCTCTATTCTTTCAGAGTGGTTGTTTTGCGTATTCTGAAATCACCTGTTTATTGTGATCTTATTGCTATATATATTATATATATATATATATAATATATATATATATATATATATTATATATATAGATATATATATATATATATATATATATATATATATATATATATATATATATATATATAAATTTTTATTATTATTAACACATCGGCCGTTTCCCACCAAGGCAGGGTGGCCCGAAAAAAGAAAACTTTCATCATCATTCACTACATCACCGTCTTGCCAGAGGCATGCCTACACCACAGTTATAAAACTGCTACATTAACACCCCTCCTTCAGAGTGCAGACATTGTACTTCCTTTCTCCAGGACTCAAGTCTGGCCTGTCGGTTTCCCTGAATCCCTTCATAAATGTTACCTTGCTTATACTCCAACAGCACGTCAAGTCCTAAAAACCATTTGTCTCCATTCTCTCCTGTCTAACACGCTCAAGCACGCTCGCAGGAAGTCCAAGCCCCTCGCACACAAAAACCTCCTTTACTCCCTCCCTCCAACCTTTCCTAGGCTGATCCCTACCCCGCCTTCCCCCCCACTACAGATCTGTATACTCTCAACGTCATTCTATTTCGTTCCTTATTCTCTACATGTCCAAACCATCCCAATAACCCCTCCTCAGCCCTCTAGATAATAGTTTTGGTAATCCCACATCCTCCTAATCTCCAAACCGGATTTTCTGCATTATATTCACACCACACATTGACCTCAGACATGACATTCCACTGCCTCCAGCCTTCTCCTTGTGCACCACTCACCTTTTTACCTTCGTCAACTCTGTGATTCACCTCATCCTTCATAGATCCATCTGCTGGCACGTCCACTCCCAAATATCTGAATACATTAACCTCTTCCATATTCTCTCCCTCCAATCTGATATCCAATCTTCCGGTACCTATTTTTTTTTATCCTCATCACCTTACTCTTTCCTATACTTACTTTTAACTTCCTTCTTTTACATACTGTACCAAAGTCATCAACCAACCTCTGCAACTTCTCTTCAGAATCTCCCAAAAGCAAAGAGCATCTGTGACAACTCCCACTTTGTGTTAGATTCTTTATCTTTTAACTCAACACCTAACGTGTATAATATATATATATATATATATATATATATATTATATATAATATATATATAATATATATTTATTGTACCCACGAATAAGTGGTATTGATCATAACAACAAAGTGACTAGCCAAGGATTCGAACCCACGCTGCTTTGGCCTGCCTCATGGTGGGCAAAAACTCATGATGCCTTAATCCACGGGACCGAACAATCCTTAAGAGTAGCGCATCCAGCGGAACTGGATGTTGTACTCGCTACCAAAGGACACACGATGGTGTGAATGACTCTAGGCTAATTTCATTCTAGTCGCTGTTTGGTGTACTAGTACAACAAGCAGTATTTTAGTTTTTGCCCACCATGAGGCAGGCGAAAGCAGCATGGGTTCGACTCCTTGGCTAGTCGCAGAGTTGTTATTGAATATATATATATATAAATATATAATATATATATATATATATATATATATATATATATATATATATATATATATATATATATATATATATATATATATATATATATATATATATTTATATATATATATGTATAAATATATTATAAATATATATATATATAACACACACACACACTAGTAGCAATCAGTAAAGAGGCTGAGTCTCGACCCCTGCAACCACAAATAGGGGAGTACACACACACACACACACACGCACAGACCTGTGTCACTAATGTGTATGTATAGTATGCAAAGTCATGGAGAAGATCATCAGGAGGAGAGTGGTCGAGCACCTAGAAGGAAACAAGTGTATAATCGACAAATAGCACGGTTTCAGGGAAGGAAAATCCTGTGTCACAAACCTACTGAAGTTTTATGATAAGGTGACAGAAGTAAGACATGAGAGAGGTGGATCGACTGCATTTTCTTGGACTCCAAGAAGGCCTTCGACACAGTTCCTCAAAAGAGGTTACTGCAAAAGCTAGACGATCAGGCACACATAACAGGAAAGGCACTGCAATGGATCAGAGAATACCTGACAGGGAGGCAACAAAGAGTCATGGTACGTGACGAGGTGTCAGAGTGGGCGCCTGTGACAAGCGGGCTTCCACAGGGGTCAGCCCTAGGACCTGTGCTGTTTTTGGTAATGTGAATGACGTGACAGAAGGGATAGACTCAGAAGTGTCCTTGTTTGCAGATGATGTTGAAGTTAATGAGGAGAATCAAACCGGTCGAGGATCAGGCAGGACTACAAAGAGACCTGGACAGGCTACAAGCCTGGTCCAGCAACTGGTTCCTTGAGTTTAACCCTTCTAAATGCAAATTCTTGAACATTGGGGAAGGGCAAAGAAGACCGCAGACACAGTATAGTCTAGGTGGCCAAAGACTGCAAACCTCACTCAAGAAAAAAGATCTGGGGGGTGAGTATAACACCGAGCACATCTCCTGAGGCACACAACAATCAGATTGTTTTGCAATCCACTATTGTATATACACAATCTCAATGTACTGTTTGCAAAGACATTAAATAAATAAATAAATAAATAAATAAATAAAGAAGATAACTGCTGCAGCGTATGGGCGTCTGACAAACCTAAGGATAGCCTTCCGATACCTCAGTAAGGAATCGTTCAAGACTCTGTGCACAATTTCCGTCAGGCCCATACTGGAGTATGCAGCACCAGTTTGGAATCCACACCTAGTCAAGCACGTCAAGAAATTAGAGAAAGTGCAAAGGTTTGCAACAAGATTAGTCCCAGAGCTAAGGGGATTGTCCTACGAAGAAAGGTTAAGGGAAATCGGCCTGACGACACTGGAGGA
This sequence comes from Cherax quadricarinatus, assembly GCF_026875155.1. Taxonomy (NCBI): domain Eukaryota; kingdom Metazoa; phylum Arthropoda; class Malacostraca; order Decapoda; family Parastacidae; genus Cherax; species Cherax quadricarinatus. The sequence continues at coordinate 3,091,955 of NC_069404.1, read as the reverse complement.
CAGGAGGGTCAGGGAAGACATGATAACGACATATAAAATACTGCGCGAGAATAGACAAGGTGGACAAAGACAGGATGTTCCAGAGATGGGACACAGAAACAAGAGGTTACAATTGGAAGTTGAAGACTCAGATGAATCAAAGGGATGTTAGGAAGTATTTCTTCAGTCACAGAGAAGTCAGGCAGTGGAATAGCCTAGAAAGTGACGTAGTGGAGGCAGGGAACCCTACATAGTTTTAAGACGAGGTTTGATAAAGCTCATGGAGCAGGGAGAGAGAGGACCTAGTAGCAATCAGTGAAGAGGCAGGCCAGGAGCTATGATTCGACCCCTGCAACCACAAATAGGTGAGTGCAAATAGGTGAGTACACACACGCACACACACACACACACACACACACACACACACCCCACACACACACACACACACACACACACACACACACACACACACACACACACACACACACAACAAAGTGCAAGGAGGCAGAGGAAAGTTTTGTTCCCAAGGGAAACGGAAATATAGGAAGACCAAAACGAGTCCTTGGTTTACCCGAAGGTGTAGGGAGGCAAAAACTAAGTGCAAGCAGAGAATGGAAAAGGTACAGGAGGCATAGGACCCAGGAAAACAAGGAGATTAGTAGAAGAGCCAGAAACGAGTATGCACAGATAAGGAGGGAGGCCCAGCGACAGTATGAAAACGACATAGCATCGAAAGTCAAATCTGACCCGAAACTGCTGTATAGCCACATTAGGAGGAAGACAACAGTCAACGACCAGGTGATAAGGCTGAGGAAAGAAGGTGGAGAACTCACAAGAAACGATCAAGAGGTATGTGAGGAGCTAAACAAGAGATTTAAGGAAGTGTTTACAGTAGAGACAGGAAGGACTCTGGGGGGACAGACCAGACGGGGACACCAGCAAGGAATACACCAACAAGTGTTGGACGACATACATACAGATGAGGAGGAGGTGAAGAAACTGCTAAGGGACATCGATACCTCAAAGGCAATGGGACCAGACAACATCTCCCCGTGGGTCCTTAGAGAGGGAGCAGATATGTTGTGCGTGCCACTTACCACAATCTTCAACACATCCCTGGAAACTGGGCAACTACCTGAGGTATGGAAGACGGCAAATGTAGTTCCCATTTTTAAAAAAGGAGACAGAAAAGAGGCACTAAACATAGACCTGTGTCATTGACGTGTATAGTATGCAAAATTATGGAGAAGATTATCAGGAGGAGAGTGGTGGAGCACCTGGAACGGAACAGTAGTATAAATGCTAACCAGCACGGATTCACGGAAGGCAAATCCTGTGTCACAAACCTTCTGGGTTTTATGATAAAATAACAGAAGTAAGACAAGAGAGAGAGGGGTGGGTTGATTGCATCTTCTTGGACTGCAAGAAGGCCTTTGACACAGTTCCTCACAAGAGATTAGTGCAGAAGCTAGAGCATCAGGCGCATATAACAGGAAGGGCACTGCAATGGATCAGAGAATACCTGACAGGGAGGCAACAACGAGTCATGGTACGTAATGATGTATCACAGTGGGCACCTGTGACGAGCGGGGTCCCACAGGGGTCGGTCCTAGGACCAGTGCTATTTTTGGTATATGTGAACGACATGACGGAAGGGTTAGACTCAGAAGTGTCCCTGTTTGCAGATGATGTGAAGTTAATGAGGAGAATTAAATCTGATGAGGACCAGGCAGGACTTCAAAGAGACCTGGACAGACTGGACACCTGGTCCAGCAAATGGCTTCTCGAATTTAATCCTGCCAAATGCAAAGTCATGAAGATGGGGGAGGGGCACAGAAGACCAAAACAGAGTATAGGCTAGGTGGCCAAAGACTGCAAACCTCACTCAAGGAGAAAGATCTTGGGGTGAGTATAACACCGAGTATGTCTCCGGAAGCACACATCAATCAGATAACTGCTGCAGCATATGGGCGCCTGGCAAACCTGAGAACAGCATTCCGATACCTTAGTAAGGAATCATTCAAGACACTGTACACCGTGTATGTCAGGCCCATACTGGAGTATGCAGCACCTGTTTGGAACCCACACTTGATAAAGCACGTCAAGAAACTAGAGAAAGTACAAAGGTTTGCGACAAGGTTAGTTCCAGAGCTAAGGGAATGTCCTATGAGGAAAGATTAAGGGAAATCGGCCTGACCACACTGGAGGACAGGAGGGTCAGGGGAGACATGATAACGACATATAAAATACTGCGTGGAATAGACAAGGTGGACAAAGACAGGATGTTCCAGGGAGGGGACACAGAAACAAGAGGCCACAATTGGAAGTTGAAGACACAAATGAGTCAGAGAGATAGTAGGAAGTATTTCTTCAGTCATAGAGTTGTAAGGCAGTGGAATAGCCTAGAAAATGACGTAGTGGAGGCAGGAACCATACACAGTTTTAAGACGAGGTTTGATAAAGCTCATGGAGCGGGGAGAGAGAGGGCCTAGTAGCAACCGGTGAAGAGGCGGGGCCAGGAGCTAGGACTCGACCCCTGCAACCACAAATAGGTGAGTACAAATAGGTGAGTACACACACACACTATGATAACATGAACGTAGATAAGTATGTTTATGGAGCAACTTGCAATGTGAACACTGACTGATGTTGTAGTGGCCAGGCTTAGGCTTGGTTACAAGTACTTCTGGCAGTTTGGGAGACACACATGATGATCAAACTAAATGTAAATTATGTGATCAGGCATATGGTCACTCTCTTGAACACTATGTGCTTAATTGTCCACTTATTGAGGAATACAGAGACAGACAGTATAATAACCTATGTGACATGTCAAGATATCTTATTAATGAAAATAAGATACCAGATATACTAAGCAAATTTCCTAAATTTGCTTGTAACAGATAAGTGGACTATGGATATGTAGATATAAATCCATATGTACACCTGTTAACCCTTTTGGGGCCTAGTTCCTAGGCCTTTTGTATATCCATATGCACTTGCGCTACCGTCTACAGTATGGATATGGGGTGCACAATAAACTATCCACTTCGATGGCAAAATCGAAAAATCCCTCCCCACATAACTCAAAATACGGCCTCCGCGCGCAGCTTTGTTTACATCCTCCGTGAGCTCCATATCTCTCCATTTCCCTTTTCCTGTTTGGCCTAGTGGCAAAAGCTCTCGCTTCATACGCCCGAGTGTCCGGGTTTTTGATTCCCCGGTTTCTTTACCTTTGGGTTTTCCATGTTCGCTCATCAGTTAAAAAAGGGTTTCCTGGGTGTTTTAAACGACTGGTGTGGGGGGGGGCAAACCCGGGGGCCCAAAAATTTAAAGGGCCCCAATTGGAAAAAAATTGACAGTCCCCCGAAGACGCACTGACCCCTTTTTTGGGTTATCCTGGGGGGCTAACCCTTCCGGGGGTTTTAAAAAACCGAACGAAATCTTAAACTCTTATCTTTTCCTTAACAAGAAGAAATTTCCCCAAACCCCTCAGGGTTTTGGGAAACTTGAAATTAAAAATGTGTCCGGGGAACAAAATTCTAAAACCAAAAAAAAAAGCAAAAAGTAATGTGAAGGGAAACCCGGGGGGTGATAATTCAGAGGTCTCACCTTTCCAAAAGGGGGCCCCAACAATGTATCAAATTCCTCCGCTTGGCAAAAGATAAAAATCATAATGAGAAAAACCTTTAAAACTAGGGACGCCAAGCCCCCGATGATGCCCCTTTCCCAAAACGCTTGTGCTCTCAGGGTTGGGAAAAACGCTGTACACAAAAGGCCCCCCAAGGCTTTGGGGACATTGCTGACCTGGAGAGTGACAAAGAACTTTCCCGGGACACTAAGTATATAAGGCAACCCAAACCCACTGAAAAAAGGTTTTAAGGTTTCCCTTTATCCTTTTATTCCCCCCAACTCAAAGGGGAGGAAAATTTCTTTAAATATACACTTGGAAGGTCCTGGAGGGATGGGACCAAACCTGCACCGGGAAAAAACACCCCCCCCTATGAAAAACCCAAAAATCAACGGGAAAATGCAACATTCCCCCGATGAAAAGCAGGGCCCACGAGTACACTGAAAAACAACACAATAATTGTCTGGGGCCCAAGACTGTTCTTGCCTCCCAACAAACAAAAGGGGGGGATTGCCAAAGACCCCGGGTTCTTCAAGAAAGCAGGGCAGGCACCTAAATTCAGTATCTCCCCCAACCGGGCTGTGGTTCGTACGCAGTTTGCGTGCTGCCACAGTAACAGCCTGTTTGATCAACCCAAATGCACCAGAGGCCTGGTCTCGACTGGCCCGGGGGGCGTTGACACCCGAAACCCCCCAGGTAAACCCGGGTATGCTTGATGTCGCTAGGCCTGTATACCTTGTGCTGTACTGAGCAAAAAAATTATTATTATTATTATTTTTAATTTTTATTATTAAATTATTTTTATCATTATTGTAAATGTCACTGTCCGCAAAGGCATGCATCACCGCAACCCATAAAAAAAAAACATTGAACACACCCTTTTTATGGCACACTTGGGTGACATACAAACAATCCGGGACCTCAAACAAATGTAAAGGTACAAATAGCCACATGGGTACCATGTAATCACAGGTGCGGCACCGCAGTCGGGTGTAAACTCCATGTTTTTGAAGAGTGGGCGCACATGGGGTGCACGGAAAAAACAGTGACGATGTAATGCGATGGACTTAGCTAGGATGCCAACCTTTAATTTTGTCTGTAACCCATGCATGGGCAACATAACTACAGAAACAGCACAATCCCTAAATAAAGACAAATGTTTGCACTGCACTAAGACACAAAGGGAAAAACATAAACACACCATATGTAAAACTTATTCGGGGCCTAAAAAGTTCCACAGGGGAAAACGTGTACGAAAACCCAACATGTCACGGGGTGGGAAAGGGTGGTTGGATGGGCCCCTTTTCAAACCCCCCCCAAAACACACACACCCCCACACCCCGGGGTTGGGGGGGAAATGGTTGAAGGGACATTTTAATTGTATATTTACCCTTCGAGGAAGAGGTAGGGGAGTTTTAACGTTTGAAATAATATTAGGACATTTAGCAACTGTAAATAAAATAATGTAGCCCAAGACCTTAACATGGAGTAAAAGGGTGGAATATAGGGAAACAAGGTTATTTAGTAGGGAAACTGGCAGCCCAATTTGAATGCTGGGCCATGGGTTTTTTAGACCGCAGTGCCACCTTCTAAAATTTGACACCCTCGAATAAAAAATGCCGTAACGCAGGGGGGCACCTCCCCCATGCCTTCACTAGTAGACCTGGGAAAAACTGGTGAGGCACCCCGTATACCGTAGATGACCACCCCATCAGGGCCCATACAGTAAGCAAGACCTCCCTTTTTTTTCTCATATTCTGGCCATTTCTGGGGAAATTTGTCAGTGAGTTGAACTTGGGTTTTGTACAAGCAATGGCCAATATCGGTACGTGCTGGCGTCTCCTCTGGTTAAGCTTAAAGCTAGGCACTCCTGCTAGTTTTTAAAAGAGGAACACACCCCCCCTTGGGAAAAAGGGAATTTTGAGGTGCAGGCAGGGCACTAATACCCGTGAATATTGTAGGGAATTTAAAGGGTCCCGTTGCACATGGTTTCTGAGGGAAGTCCAGAGGGGCTAAAGCTTTGGGGGGTTTTAAGCCGGGGTATATTCTCCCAAAACTAATAAGTTAGTCCTTATACATCATGCAGGCAAGATTTTTTGCAACATCAGTCATTTATGGAAAACTGTCCATAAGCCACTTGTGAGGTGAGTCCACCTCAGAGCTTGGGGCAAAAGAGCTTTCTAGGTTATAACCACAGGGGGCAGTCCCAAAAAAATTTTTAAAGTGGGCCTTTAAACTGGATGTGGAATAGCTAGTTTAAGTTAACTAGCTAGGCCCCCAGTTAGGAACCCAAATTAACAAAGTTTGGTTAAGTTAGCACACCTAGGCCCAGAGACTTTTCCCGAGGTTAGGCCAAGCGACTATACACAGAACTTATTATTTTGAGTAATTACAGGCAGGCCAGGTAGGCTAGAGAACTTGTGAATTTTAAATTTTTTACAGGATTACAAGTAAAAACCAATAGGAGACTTTTATGTTTTAAATTTCTTACAGTGTTTGCGGGAGCCACAGTAGGGGGGCTTGGCAATATTTATAACAGTTTAGTAACTAGGATACATTTTAACTAGTTATTTTTTACATGAAAACTGTACCAGGTTTTGGCTATAGCTGCACTATTAGGGTTTGGATTTACCTTACCAATTATGTAACCTCTGTAATCATTTTGACTACCGCCCCCCAGGATGGGTATGGGGTGCATAATAAACCTTTTTTTTTTTTTTATTATCACAACCGGCCGATCCCACCAAGGCAGGGTGGCCGAAAGAAGAAAACTTTCACCATCAATTCAATTCCATCACTGTCTTGGCCAGAATGGTGCTTTACACTAACAGTTTTTTCAAACTCAACTTAACACCCTCCTTCAGAGTGGCAGGCACTGTACTTACCCATCCAGGACACAAGACCGCCTGCCGGTTTCCCCTAATCCCGTTCATAAATGTAACGTTGCTCACACTACCAACAACACGTCCAAGTATTAAAAATCATTGTCTCCATTTACTCCTATCAAACACGCTCAAGCATGCCTGCTGGAAGTCCAGCCCCACGCACACAAAACCTCCTTTATTAACCCCCACCCTCCAACCCTTCCATATGCCGACCCCTACCCCCCTTCCTTCTCCACTACAAACTGATACACTCTTGAAGTCATTCTGTTTCGCTCCATTCCTCTACTTGTCCGAACACCTCAACAACCCTTCCTCAGCCTCTGAGGACAACCTTTTGTAATCCCGCACACTCCTCCTAACTCCAAACTACGAATTCTCGCATTATAAATTCACACCACACCTTGCCCTCAGACATGACCATCTCCACTGCCTCCAGCCTTCTCCTCGCTGCAACATTCATCACCCTACGCTTCACACCCATATAAGAGGCGATTGGTAAAACTATACTCACTCAAACATTCCCCTCTTGCCTCACAAGGACAAAGTTCTTTGTCTCCACAGACTCCTAAGTGCACCACTTCACTTCTTTTTCCGCTCTCAATTCTATGAACTCCACCTCTCTTTCATAGACCCATCCGCTGACACGTCCACCTGTCCCAAATATCTGAATACGTTCACCTCCTCCATACTCTCCCCTACCAATCTGATTTTCATCTTTCATCACCTAAAACTTTTTAGTTATCCTCATAACCTTACTCTTTTCCTGTATTCAACCTTTAATTTGCTTCATTTTGCACACCCTATAGAACCAAAGTTCATCCACCAATCACTGCAACTTCTCTTCAGAATCACCAAGAGCACAGTGTCATCAGCAAAGAGCAGCTGTGACAACTCCCACTTTGTTTGTGATTCTTTATCTTTTACTCCACGCCTTTTGCCAATACCCTCGCATTAACTCTCTTACGAAACCCCATCATAAATATATTAACAACCACGGTGACATCACACATCCCTTGTCCTAATGCCTACTTTTACTGGGAAAAATTTCCCATCTTTCCTACATACACTAAACTTGAGGCCCTCACTATCCTCGTAAAAAACTCTTCACTGCTTTTCAGTAACCTACCTCCTAGAACCATACACTTGCAACATCTGCCACATTGCCCCCCTATCCACCTGTCAAAACGCCTTTTCCAAATCCAAAATGCCTACAAAGACCTCTTTAGCCTTATCAAATACTGTTCACTTATATGTTTCAACTGTAAACCCTTGTCCACATCACCCCCTAACTTTCCTAAAGCCTCTTGTTCATTCTGCTAACCTATTCTCCGTCTTACTCTTATTCTTTCAATTATAACTCTACCATACACTATTACCAGGTACACTCAACAGACTTATCCTCCCTATAATTTTTGCACTCTCTTTTATCCCCTTTGCCCTTTGCCTTTATACAAAGTAACTATGCATGCTCTCTGCCATCCCTAGGTACCTTACCCTCTTCCATAAAGTTATTAAACAATTGCACCAGACCACTCCAAAACTATAACCCAACCTGCTTTTAACCTTTCTATCTTTATCCCATCAATCATTCCCGGCTGCCTTACCCCTTTCATTTTACCTAACCAACCCCCTGCCTCACGAACTTCCCCAAAGGTTAATACACTCATCAACAGGGCTCTTCCTCACTGTCCTACAAGATGTGGTATTCCCTCCTTGCCCATAAAAACGAAATCACTAGCTTCTCCCTATCATTCATCAACATTTAACAATTCCTCAAAATATTCCTTCCATCTTCCCAATACCTCTAACTCTCCATTTAATATTAAACTAAAAAAAAAACTCCTAATTAAACCTTGACAATGGCAGATGAGAATCCAGCAACACTAGGATCAGTTTAAATCCCAGATAGATGACAGGAACGATTTGTCAGATGCCGTCAAATTGCAGTATTTGCGATCACAGCTCAAAGGTAAAGCCCTAGACTTGGTCTGGCACTACCAGATCACTGACACTAATTACCAACATGCCAAAGACCAGTTAAAGGACATGTTTGGCAACACTGAAGAGATAAAGGTGGCCATACTTTATCGGTTGTTGGATCAAGAGGCTTGCCGACATGACCGTTAAAGCCTAGAGAAGTTCTGCATTGAAATTATGAGCTTGACAAATAGTTTCAGAGATTTACATAATGAGAATGATTCAGAATGAATCATTAGTCAGGTGATTCAGAGGAAACTGGCTGGCACTACAGTATGCGAGTTGCATTTGAAATATCAGACAAACCGCTTCACAATACAACAAATTGTTGAGGAGTTGGGAGATCTCGTTTCTCATTTGAGTAGGTGTGAGAGAAGAGTCACCACCATCACCACATAAAAACATAGATAGTTACTCAAAGATCTCGGGAGAGCAATCTAAAGCTCATACGACTGGCGTTGGAGTGTACTATGGTAAAGAAGTGTCTAAGGCAAGAACCTTTAAGCAGAACCTCAGAGGCACTCATGCCAGAATATGCGTGTTTTGCGAAGGCGAACACACTAGCACGAGTTGCTCTGAGTATACACTGAGCAGTAGGCAACAGAGACTAAAGGAATTGAGGCTCTGCTTCAAATGTTGTGGGGAACACTTTGCCAGAGACTGTGATGCCCAGCTCAGTGAGTGTCGAGGCTGTTGCAGAGGTAAGCACTATACTACACTACGTCCCAATAATTTAAAGGAACCCCAGGCTAGTAGGGATATCTCTCAGGTAGAGATACAAAGTGAGTCCGAGCCTGAAATAGTAGCCAACGTGATTAGTGGGAGTGAAGTCTCTAATCCGAGTGAGAATTACAGATGTGCTGCCCTACCTACAGTCATGGCAAAGGTTGTGAATGGGCACAGGTCCGAAACAACCCGATTATTCTTTGACTCGGGAGCACAAGTATCCTTGATAACAAAGACGTTGGTGGCCAAATTAAAGTTGAAGACCACCAGAAAGGTTTGTATGACATTGGGAGAGGCTATAAGTCAGGTCTCACCCAAATCTCATGATGTTGTGGATGTCACAGCTAAATTAGGTGGACATCACAGAGACTTTACAGCCTTTGTGGTAGAGACGTTACCCACGGCAATTACAGCGAGAGGTCTTGCTGCAGCAAGGCGAGAAGGTGGCAGACCAGGGAATTACCACTGACACAGTCAGAAATGTAGGTATCCTGGCGGGAGCCAATCGGATAGATGACTTCCTGTCTACACAATGGACGTTTAGGGAAAGAATTGGTTTACACAGATCCCCAGTAGGATACATCTTAGGTGGCAGGATTCCACCTGAATTCCCTGCCTTGCCAGAGAGGGAAGAAGCTGTCCCCATGATAGCTGGGGGAGTAGTGATAATGAGTACCAGTATACACGATGAACCGCCAGGGAAGCTGAACCAGGTAGAGAGTGGCGAACACTCAGCCACCTTGGGAAAACACTTTTATGGGGTATGTAAAGAGGAAGATAGATTGTCATTAAATCCAGGGAACCACGTATCAGTGGGAGGAAAGGCTACCAGGGTATGTGGGCCACTGGGTGGGAAAGTACAGAGCCGCTCAGTCAAGGCTAGACATACGAAAGATGTTAAAGTTAAAGGAAAGGGTGCTAAGACCACCAGAACCAACAAGTTTACACCCCCAGAGGTCCATGCGGGGAAAACTGGATGGTTGAAGTTAGACCAGAGTCTGCTCGACAAGAGTGGCCGGATGGCACTTGTGTCCAGGGTCCGCCGTGGGGGCTTGCAGAAGATGAACTTGATGTAGACTTAGTGCCTGCCTTCGCCGGGGAAGAGGATGTGGAAACTTATTTGGTCCTAAAAAAGTTCAACAGGGCGGATACGTTGTACGAAGATCCCAACATGTCATGGATGAAACGGCTGGGTTGGATGGCCCTTACACCCACCCAAAACACACACACACACCTGGGTTGGCGAAGGTGGTTGGAAGGTACATTTTAATTGATAGATTTACCCTTCGAGGAAGAGGTAGGTAGATTATACTGTTGGTGACCTAATATTAGGGCTATTGAGGCAACTGTAGATAATAATAATGTAATAGGCTGGTAATATAGGCAAACACTAGGTTATATTAGCTAGGGAGGACTGGCAGCCCAAGTTTGAATGCTGGGGCACGGGGTTTTGAGACTGCAGTGCCTCCTAAGTTCAGACACCATCGGAATAACAAGTGCCATGAACAGCAGGGCGGCACCTCCACGTGCCTTCACATACTAGACCTGGGGAAATCTGGTGGAGACACCTCAAAGTACCGTAGATGACCTCCTCCATCAGGCCCATACAGTAACACAAGACCTCCCTTTCTTTCTCAGTATTCTGGCCAATTTCTGGGGAAAATTTGTCAGTGAGTTGAACTGTGGGTCTTTGTGCAAGCAGACGGCCAATGATCGGTAAATGCTGGCATCTCCTTGTGGTTAACCTTAGGAGCTAGTGTCACTTCCTGCATAGTTGTACTAGGGGATACACACCTCCTTAGAAACAGGAATTTCTGAGGTGCAGGCAGGTCACTAATACCGACTGAATATTGCAGGAATTAAGGCTCCCGGTTGCACGTGGTTCTGAGGGGAAGTCCAGAGGGGCTAAAGCTTAGGGAGGTTGAAGACTGGGATATATTCTCCAACACCAAGTAAGTTATTCCTTTATACATGCATGCAGGCAAGATTTCTTGCAACATCAGTCATTTATGGAAATCTGTCCTATAAGCCACTTGTGAGGCTGAGGTACCGACCTCAGAGCTCGGTATCAACAGAGCTTGCTAGGTTAGGTAACTCACATGGAGGCAGTCCAGACAAATTTTCACACCATATGTAAAATGTGTAAGGGGTGGATGCATTATGGATGTATGTTTGATTATATTATATCTAACAAATGCACCCAATTACCTTGTAGTAGTGCTGACATTGAGTTACCTAACTTTCTTAACACAAATAACCCCATGCCAAATATTGATGATTATGACTGCATCAAGAAAACAGGCCTTCATTTTATTCATGTCAACGCGAGGTCACTTTTACCCAAGATGTCAAAGATTAGGATTCTATCTAACAGAACTAGGGTGGAAGTTATTTCCATATCTGAATCCTGGTTGGAATGTCACAGTGTCTGACGACGAGATCAAAATAAAAACCTCTTGCAATAACTAAAACAGTTAGGATAGTGCGATAAACCGCAGTTGGATCTAATATAGGGCTAATTATTGATAACGAAGTATTCCACGAGACAACTAAAGTAGGCAAATTGTTTTAACTCACACTACACCTGTGTCCCTTCAACATTAGTAAGTAAACTGCCAGTTGCATCAAATTCCTTTAACACAGCCTCTGATAAATTTATAACATATTAAATTAATAAGAGCGTCACCCCGAACAGTTGCCAACTAGTAGGTGTATCTTATGACTTCGTACAAAAAGTAAATTAAACCCAATTAAGAGCACCGGTCTCGATAACATCCCATCTATGTGTTAAGTGTTAAGTGTTAACGGCAGTGGCAGCGGCAACAGGAACCTTGTCCTCTATTTTTACTTTTACCTGAGGTTCCCAGCAGCCCAGTGATGACCTAATCAAGACCCACATAACACTAACATGTGTGGATACCCAGAATGATATAAAGCAACTGCAGAAATCACCCAAAAGTTCACAAATTACCAACTAATAGGACTCGTACTACCACCTCCTACCCCGCTGCCACTGAAGTGATACTCCACAACATTCACCCATCACCTATTATTCACCCGAAGCCACAGCCAATGGACAAGGGTCAGAGCAATAAAAGAAGATCCCGTAACAGCTAAGGACTCCTAACATCAAAGGTGAGAGCAGTAATAAACACGGGGGAAAACTTGTGGTACATGCTCGCCAGGACAACCCTCAACCCACCCGGCATCACCAACAACACACGACAGACAAAAACAAAAATGGCCGCGCCACAGTCCAAGATAACTCCTTCCCAGTATTTGATGTCAAGAAGATCACCGACCCAGAATAGCTAAACTCCTTACGATTTCCGAACCAAACGATCACCAAACTAACTCAAGAAATGCAGAACTAAAAACTAGCAATGCAGATTTCCTCAACAAGATCACTGCTCTTGAACATAAACTAGACACTCTGGAACAACAAAGCAGCACCCACACCCAGTCCCCAGACACCATCAACACTCTAAAAGACCAAGTTACCCTACTTACCCACCAACATTACAGAGGAAAGATCAAGAATGGACCAACAACTTGCCAATGTCATAACCAACTTCCAAGACCATAATGACCAACAGCAGCTTATCTGACGGGTGTTGTAGTTAACAGCAAACATCTCCTATCCACAGTCACCCAAGAGACCTGCATGGAGACCACCCTACAGCTTATCAAGAAACCCCCTTCGCCTTACATACGAGTGATGACCTAAAGGATTGCAAACTGATGGGCTCCAAGCAGGTAAAAAAAAAACAGTGCTGTTAAAATTCCAAATAGCCTACAAAGAAACAACCTACTAAAAACATCTATTTCTATGAAAACTGATGTTTACGTCAATGAGTGCCTTACCAAAATAAGACAAAACCTTCTTTATCGGCTAAGAAAATTACGCTATGCCCAAAAAATCCACCAGTGCTTTGTGAGGGATGGAAAAATCGCAGTTAGGAAACAGCCCACTGGAAGAGATACTTCATCTCTACAGAACATGACCTTAAAACATTCCTAAGTGAGGCTGGACTAACAGAATCAGAGTAAAGTGCAGATAATACCCACAGTCCACAATTAGTGTTATATTGTCATAAATTTGTGCCCCCCTAAAATTCTAATACCCCAACTACTTTTGATTGTCATTGTTGTATTCAACGACCATTCTACCTCATAGTCTTAATTTGTTTAATATCTACAGAATCTATCTCCTTTTTTTACAACTTACCGCATCACTGTTCCATCTTATTTTATTACAAACTAGCCATTACTTGTCCTCAATAATTCTACCTCACTTTAAGAAATACTCAATCCCAATTCTATTCTAAAATCCCTATTATTGCCCAATTTTGCTTTAAACTATATTACCTGGAGTTTACCTGGAGAGAGTTTCGGGGGTCAACGCCCCCGCGGCCCGGTCTGTGACCAGGCCTCCTGGTGGATCAGCGCCTGATCAACCAGGCTGTTGCTGCTGGCTGCACGCAAACCAACGTACGAGCCACAGCCCGGCTGATCAGGAACTGACTTTAGGTGCTTGTCCAGTGCCAGCTTGAAGACTGCCAGGGGTCTGTTGGTAATCCCCCTTATGTGTGCTGGGAGGCAGTTGAACAGTCTCGGGCCCCTGACACTTATTGTATGGTCTCTTAACGTGCTAGTGACACCCCTGCTTTTCATTGGGGGGATGGTGCATCGTCTGCCAAGTCTTTTGCTTTCGTAGTGAGTGATTTTCGTGTGCAAGTTCGGTACTAGTCCCTCTAGGATTTTCCAGGTGTATATAATCATGTATCTCTCCCTCCTGCGTTCCAGGGAATACAGGTTTAGAAACCTCAAGCGCTCCCAGTAATTGAGGTGTTTTATCTCCGTTATGCGCGCCGTGAAAGTTCTCTGTACATTTTCTAGGTCGGCAATTTCACCTGCCTTGAAAGGTGCTGTTAGAGTGCAGCAATATTCCAGCCTAGATAGAACAAGTGACCTGAAGAGTGTCATCATGGGCTTGGCCTCCCTAGTTTTGAAGGTTCTCATTATCCATCCTGTCATTTTTCTAGCAGATGCGATTGATACAATGTTATGGTCCTTGAAGGTGAGATCCTCCGACATAATCACTCCCAGGTCTTTGACGTTGGTGTTTCGCTCTATTTTGTGGCCAGAATTTGTTTTGTACTCTGATGAAGATTTAATTTCCTCATGTTTACCATATCTGAGTAATTGAAATTTCTCATCGTTGAACTTCATATTGTTTTCTGCAGCCCACTGAAAGATTTGGTTGATGTCCGCCTGGAGCCTTGCAGTGTCTGCAATGGAAGACACTGTCATGCAGATTCGGGTGTCATCTGCAAAGGAAGACACGGTGCTGTGGCTGACATCCTTGTCTATGTCGGATATGAGGATGAGGAACAAGATGGGAGCTAGTACTGTGCCTTGTGGAACAGAGCTTTTCACCGTAGCTGCCTCGGACTTTACTCTGTTGACGACTACTCTCTGTGTTCTGTTAGTGAGGAAATTATAGATCCATCGACCGACTTTTCCTGTTATTCCTTTAGCGCGCATTTTGTGCGCTATTACGCCATGGTCACACTTGTCGAAGGCTTTTGCAAAGTCTGTATATATTACATCTGCATTCTTTTTGTCTTCTAGTGCATTTAGGACCTTGTCGTAGTGATCCAGTAGTTGAGACAGACAGGAGCGACCTGTTCTAAACCCATGTTGCCCTGGGTTGTGTAACTGATGGGTTTCTAGATGGGTGGTGATCTTGCTTCTTAGGACCCTTTCAAAGATTTTTATGATATGGGATGTTAGTGCTATTGGTCTGTAGTTCTTTGCTGTTGCTTTACTGCCCCCTTTGTGGAGTGGGGCTATGTCTGTTGTTTTTAGTAACTGTGGGACGACCCCCGTGTCCATGCTCCCTCTCCATAGGATGGAAAAGGCTCGTGATAGGGGCTTCTTGCAGTTCTTGATGAACACAGAGTTCCATGAGTCTGGCCCTGGGGCAGAGTGCATGGGCATGTCATTTATCGCCTGTTCGAAGTCATTTGGCGTCAGGATAACATCGGATAGGCTTGTGTTAATCAAATTTTGTGGCTCTCTCATAAAAAATTCATTTTGATCTTCGACTCTCAGTCTGGTTAGCGGCTTGCTAAAAACTGAGTCATATTGGGACTTGAGTAGCTCACTCATTTCCTTGCTGTCATCTGTGTAGGACCCATCTTGTTTAAGTAGGGGCCCAATACTGGGCGTTGTTCTCGATTTTGATTTGGCATAGGAGAAGAAATATTTTGGGTTTCTTTCGATTTCATTTATAGCTTTTAGTTCTTCCCGCGATTCCTGACTCCTAAAGGATTCTTTTAGCTTAAGTTCGATGCTTGCTATTTCTCTGACCAGTGTCTCCCTGCGCATTTCAGATATATTGCCCTCTTTTAGCCGCTCTGTTATTCTTTTCCGTCGCCTGTAAAGGGAGCGCCTGTCTCTTTCTATTTTACATCTACTCCTCCTTTTTCTTAGAGGAATAAGCCTTGTGCATTCATCGAGTGCCACCGAGTTAATCTGTTCTAGGCATAAGTTGGGGTCTGTGTTGCTTAGTATATCTTCCCAGCTTATATCGGTTAGGACTTGGTTTACTTGGTCCCACTTTATGTTTTTGTTATTGAAGCTGAATTTGGTGAATGCTCCCTCGTGACTAGTCTCATTTTGTCGGTCTGGGGCTCCTCGCATACATGTCTGAACCTCAATTATGTTGTGATCTGAGTATATTGTTTTTGATATGGTGACATTTCTTATCAGATCATCATTGTTAGTGAATATGAGGTCTAGTGTATTCTCCAGTCTAGTAGGCTCTATTATTTGCTGGTTTAAATTGAATTTTGTGTAGAGATTTAAAAGCTCGTGTGAGTGTGAGTTTTCATCAGAGCTGCCTCCTGGTGTTATTACTGCAACAATATTATTTGCTATATTCCTCCATTTTAGGTGCCTTAAGTTGAAATCCCCCAGGAGCAAGATGTTGGGTGCAGGAGCTTATTGTAAATTTCTTTTATTGACCATTTTATTCTATACTTTTTTAAACTAGTATTTTCAACTACAACTTTTATACTATCCTGTCTACCATCTTACTAGCATATTATAACCAAGTCATTGCCATTTTTATTTTTATCATTTATTTTTATTATTATTCTTTTGCTACCTTAACTTGTGTATTTTATCCTGTCAATTTAAATCTAGTTATACTAATTCTTGTAAACAACTTATATAAGACCTTAGTGCAATTACAATTGAGAGTCTTGTGCCTTTTTTATATTATTAGATTAAACTCAGTTGTACTATAGTCAATACCAAATTCATTATATTAGGACCATAGAGCAATTACTAGTGAGAGACTGGTGCTATTTTTAATTTGTATTTTTATATTATTAGATTAAATCTAGTTGTACTATAGCTCATTCTAGCTCAAAACATAGACTCCACAAAAGTCATTATATTAGACCTTAGTGCAATTACAAGTGAGAGTTTTGTTCTATTTTAAATTTGTATTTTTATATTACTAGTTTATACCTAGTTGTACTTTAGTTCATTCCAGCACAACAAAAGACAACATCAACTTCATTATGTGTAGTTAGTGACTATACTCTATATGACCAAAATACTCTAGCTATATACTTATCCAAACTTCCCACCACTACAGATATCAGTACTAGAACTCAACACA
Organism: Cherax quadricarinatus; assembly: GCF_026875155.1. Classification (NCBI taxonomy): domain Eukaryota; kingdom Metazoa; phylum Arthropoda; class Malacostraca; order Decapoda; family Parastacidae; genus Cherax; species Cherax quadricarinatus. Next base: position 3,075,061 of record NC_069404.1, on the reverse strand, counting down.
TAACTCAGGATATAAATAACCATAATTTAAACCTAGAAGATGATTGATCACGTTGACCCTGATCTAAACCTCCTTAATCTGACACCCAATCAAAACCTATTGGAAAGTAACTGCCTTTATTACACAGCATCACAAGCCAGCACTATCCTAAACAATGCTAAAAGTCTATCAGTACTTAACTACAACATCAGGTCCTTAAGCAAACACTATGATGACCTCCTGGCACTCCTTGAATCACTAAAGACACCCTTCTCCTGCATTATTCTTACTGAGACCTGGCTTAAGCAGGACACAATAGATATCTACCCTCTACCAGGATACACAGCAATTCACAACTGCAGACCAAACCAAGTTGGGGGTGGCATTGCAATCTATTACTCTAACCAATTATCTTGTATTAGCACCACTTGCTTTAGTGATGAATATGGGGAATACATTTCTGCTAATTTTACTGTAAAAAACCTTAAGACACCTATAACAATCGGTGCCATTTACCGGATACCTCACACAAACATCACAAATTTCAGTGAGAAATTAAAGTCACTAATAACAAACAGACAAATGAATAAGCACCACCTTCTCTTAGCTGGAGACTTCAACATCAACCTTGGCTTACTAGATGATCAGCCTGTAACTGATTTCATCAACAATATGAACAACACACTTCTCATACCAACATTAACTAAACCAACCAGGCTCACTGAGACAAGTGCAACCATAATAGACCACATATGGACCAATATACTAGCCCCCCTTAAATCAGGGATAATCACAGATAGCACTACAGACCACTACCCTACCTTCCTCCTGACAAACATTAGTAAACCACCACTTGAATACAACAAAGTCTCATTTAGACTCCATGACGAGGCCTCAATAAGGAAGTTCACAGCTGACCTAGAGATTGTTGACTGGCCTACAGAATTCTCCAAGGCCAATGGTATTGATGACTGGACAGACATTTTTCTTAACAAATTACTTAGACTATACAACAAACAATGTCCTATAAAAACGAAACAGATCACAAACAAACGGCTTGGTTGCCCATGGCTAACCAGCACCATTCTGAAATCCATTGACAAGAAACACCAATATGAAAAGCAATATAGACAGGGCTTAATACACAAAGATATTCTTAAACACTATTCATCAGTTCTCACCAAAGTAATAAAGAAAGCCAAACAACTATACTACTCCAGTATATTCACAGACACTAGAGGAGATAAAAAAAAAGACCTGAAAAACACTCTCTCAGATTCTAGGGACCCACAAACTGAAAAAAACAAGAATATTGTCCTAATTAAACCTAATGAAACACCACTACATCCCACTGACACAGCTAACAAGATAAACGACTTCTTCTCAACCATAGGATCTAATCTCGCCAATAAAATCCCACATACCAGTGCCCATGCCAGGGACTACCTAGATGGGAATTTCCCAAATTCCTTCTATCTTGCACCAACTGAGCCCTCGGAAGTCACCGAGATTATAAAATCACTTAAAAACAACTCAGGAAATCTGTCTAATGTCCCACCATTACTGTACAAGCGAGCGGCCCATATCCTTTCGCATGCTATTTCATTACTTTTTAACAAGTCACTAGAAACTAGCACCTTCCCGAAACTACTCAAGATGGCAAGGGTTACACCAATACATAAAGGTGGTGACCCTACAGACTTAAACAACTATAGGCCAATATCAAACTTACCATTGCTATCCAAAATCTTTGAGAAACTCGTGCACAGGAGACTATATTCATTTATAACAGCACAAAACATACTCAACCCCTGCCAATTTGGATTTAGGAAAAATAAAAGCACTAATGATGCAATCATAAAATGCTAGATCTGCTTTACACAGCATTGGAAAATAAGGAATATCCACTAGGAATTTTTATTGACCTAAGAAAAGCTTTTGACACAGTATACCACGACATCCTACTCCACAAACTTGACCATTACGGTATAAGAGGCCATGCGCTTGCTTATTTCAAATCTTACCTTACTAATAGGTATCAGTATGTTACCATTAAAGACACAGCATCAACAACACGGCCACTTGATACTGGAGTTCTGCAGGGAAGTGTCCTTGGTCCCCTGCTCTTCCTCATATACATCAATGATCTTCCAAACGTACCCCAACACCTGAAACCCATTCTCTTTGCTGACGACACGACTTATGTCATCTCTCACCCTAATCTTGCCACCCTCAACACCATTGTTAACGAGGAGCTGATCAAAATATCGACTTGGATGACAGCCAATAAACTTACGCTTAACACTGACAAAACCTACTATATTATGTTTGGTAGCAGAGCAGGAGATGCACAAATTAACATTAAGATCGACAACACTCTAATTATCAGACATAATGAGGGCAAATTCCTAGGCCTATACCTTGACAATAACCTGAATTTCAGCACCCATATCCAAGATACGATACTACGTGCCGCAAAATGCCCTTCTCACACTATACCACTCACTTATTTATCCATACCTCACCTATGCTATTTGTGCTTGGGGATCAACTGCAGCAACACACCTAAAGCCAATAATAACCCAACAAAAAGCTGCAGTAAGAATAATCACTAAATCCCATCCCTGGCAACACCCCATCCCCCCCACTCTTCATAGATCTAAATTTACTCCCTGTTCAGTACATCCACACTTACTACTGTGCAATCTACATCTACAGGACCTTAAACTCCAATATCAACCTTGACCTAAAACGCTTTCATGATAGTTGTGACAGAACCCACAGGCATAACACCAGACACAAACATCTCTACGACATTCCCCGTGTCCGACTAAACCTTTACAAAAATTCAATGTATGTCAAAGGCCCTAAAATCTGGAACACCCTACCTGAGAACTCTAGAACTGCAGACACATTCATCACCTTCAAAACTACCATTAGAAAACATCTTATCTCCCTGATACACCCCATCAACTAACTACACGAATACCACCTGGTGGTTCACACTTTCACTCACCCATTTGACCATAAACAGAAATATTAATCTCAATCTTAAAATAATGAATCCTATGATACTCCAATACTGAAACTATGTACTGTGCCAAAACAAAAGCATTCACATTGCTAAACTCACAAACTAGTATTTAGTCACTTAGCCATAATACCAACTTACCTCATAATTTGTAATATTTTAAAATAAAGAATTAAACTAAGTCTGCCCGAAATGCCTAGCCATGCTAGGCGTTCTAATGGTACACTCTGTAATCATTATTTAACTACATGTAAACCACACAACAACCAAATTCTGTAAATTCAACATTGTAATCTTTATAGAGAATAAACTTTGAATTTGAATTTGAATTTGAATCTAAGTTCCTAAAAGATGACGCCTCTGAATTACCAATTCCCATTGCGCACATAATAAACTTGTCCATAGCCACAAATACTGTCCCGGAAGGATTCAAAGAGGAGAGAGTGACTTCTGTCTTCAAGAAAAATAGTATGTCTGATGTCAGCAAAAATTCTAGAGAAGGTGGTATACTGTCAAGTAGTTAAGTATCTTAATGACAAAAGCATTCTCCATAGCTGCCAGTCAGGTTTTATGAGATCTCATTCAACCGACACCTTCCTGATTAATTTGATGGACTACCTGAGAAATGAAATGCCGCTAGGAAATTTCATAAGTATGGTAACTTTAGATTTGCGAAAGGCCTTCTATGCAGTCAACCACATTATATTATGTAATAAACTACAAGCTATCGGCATGAGTTCTGTAGAATGGTTTAAGTCTTACCTAATCAGCAGGAAACAAACTGTCAAGATCACCAACACAGAATTAGAACCCATGCCGATAGCGTGTGGGATTCTTCAAGGCAGTATCCTGGGCCCTTTCCTATTCCTGTGCCATGTGAATGACATGCCTCTCAGTGTCAAATGCAAACTTCTAGTGTACGCAGAAGATAGTGATCTGTTAGTATCAGGTAAAGACTCACAAGACATCGCTAATGCACTGTCACTAGAACTAGAGTCCTGTAACAAATGGTTGGTAGAGAACAAACTATCACTACACCTCGGAAAAACGGAAGCCATACTCTTTGTCACAAAACATAAATTGACAAGGATAAACAATTTTAATGTCCTGTGCAATGGGAACCTATTATTACAGTAAATTCTGTGAAATATTTGAAAATCCCCTTGGACCCAAGCATGCCAGGAGAACTAATAAGGAATAATGTTAATAATAATAATAACTTTATTTACTACAAGTACATGTTATACAGGCCTAGCTGACATCAATGACATACTACTATATAGAAAGTCCCTTTTTATGCAGAGCATTTCCAGTAAACTATCCAGGATGCGACCCACACCAGTCGACTAACTTCTAGGTACCCATTTGACTGATGGGCGAACATAAACAACCGGTGTAAAGAAACACATCCAATGTTTCTACCTGCACTAGGACTCGAACGCAGATTCTCACCATGTGAAGCGAGAGCTGTAGGGATCAGGCCATGGGGCACCGGATGTAGTAAAGAAAGCGAATGCCAGACCAATGTTCCTATACAGACAGGCGCAGTGTCTGCCAACTGAGGCTCGCAGGACACTATGTCTAGCTCTCATACAGTGTATTATAGATTACTCTTGCTCTTCATGGTACTCTGCCTTAACAAACAAAAACTGAAAGATAGATTGCAAATCACCCAGAACAAAATGGTGAGATTCATTCTGGACTTGGGTCCAAGAGAGCATGTTGGCCAGAATAAATTACAACTGGATATGCTTATTGTTGAAGAGAGAGTAAATCAACTAAAGCTAAGTTACGTTTATAAAATTGCTGCCAGTTTTGTTAAGCCCGGGAACGAATGCAGTTATAGAACTAGGGAATGGGAGAACAACTTTGCAATACCTAGAGTCAGTGGTCAGGCTTCAAAGATATTTTTCTATTCAGCAATAAAAAAGTGAAATAAACTACCTGCACATGTCAAAGTCTGTCAAGAAGAGAGCAGCTCATTACCATTTTAACTTGGTCATGATTGTGACCAGATCTAGTTCATCACCTTTGTAACTTGTTCAGCTATCAAAATGTTGGAGCCCAGTCCCTGGACCAATTATGTACCTCCGTAATCTTTTGACTATCGCCCACAGGATGGGTATGGGGTGCATAATGAAGATATTAAACTAACTAACTAACTTGTCGGAGTGACGGCAAGAATTACGTTTTCTTTAGTTTAACATCAGAGAAAATATATACACTCTAGTATTATTGTGGGTAACTGTAGGAAATTATTCCCCTCGCATGCCTTCACTCAAAGTGTCATTTCTTCTAAGAACAGTGTGTTGCATGAGAATGTGAGTTTTGCTGTTAATTATTCTACTACAACACCGTAAAGACAACTTGTACACAATGTAAGGTGTTTGTATTGTGGGGTAAAAGCTTCATAAACCTATGCGGGAATGAATTTGTACGAACCGTAATCTCACAGGTATTAGAACATAAGAACATAAGAAAGAATGTACACTGCAACAGGCCTACTAACCCATGTAGAGCAGGTCCATGTCTCCCCCCCTCGGATTAGCCCAATGACCCCCCCCCCCGGATTAGCCCAATAAACAACCCAGTCTGGTCACCTCCACTCAAGGATGGTACGGAAAATTTTATAGGGTGTTACCTGTACGTACCTCAACATTACATGCATACAAGTAATCTCATTGGGACACAACAACTATATTGTTTACCACAGTCACCCTGTCTAGACATGTGAGAAAACTTAACCACCTGTGGAAAATATTATAATTTTCCGAAGCTATAGTGCCGAATAGGTGTTTAATGTGTCGATATGGGTCAAAAATGTATTTGAAAATGGAATAGAACCAAGAGTTCCCTCTGCGCCTGCCTTAATGGCATACCTTAATGACAACAGCATTCTCCATAGCTATCAATCGGGCTTTAGAAGATCCTACTCAACCGATACCTCCCTTATTAATCTGATGGATTACCTGAGAACTGAAATGTCAAAAGGGAACCTCATAGGTATGGTAACCTTAGACCTGCAATAAGCTTCGGGATTTGTCAACCACAATATATTATGTAATAAAACTTCAATCTATCGGTATAGGTTCTGTAGACTGGTTTAAGTCCTACCTTAGCAACAGGAGACAAATAGTCAAAATCAACAAAACGGAATCAGAAACCCCTGCCGTAACATGTGGAGTTCCCCAGGTAGTATTCTGGGTCCTCTTACTATTCATATGTTATGTCAATGATATGCCTATCCGTGTTAAATGCAAACCACCCTACTGTATGCAGATGACAGTGCTCTGTTAGTGACAGGAAAGACCGACAAGATATTGTTGCTAAAGTTTGAACACTGAACGGGAGTCATGCAGAAATGGTTAGTAGACAACAAACGATATTAAACCTAGGGAAAAACTGAAGCCATTTCTCTTTGGAAACGAAACATAAACTGAGAAGGTAATAATTTTAATGTTCAGTGTAATGGGGGGAGTCCATCACTGTGGTTTCATCAGTAAATATCTGGGATTCCCCTTTGACCCATGCAGGTCAGGAGAATTGATAGGGAACAAGTGTAGTAAAAGATAGCGTATGCCTGGCTGAAGTTCAAGTATTAGACAAGCCTGTGTTACTTATGAGGCTCGCAGGAACCTATGTCTCGCCCTTATACAATGCATACTGGATTACGCTTGCTCTTCTTGGTACTCTGCCTTGACAAAAAAATGAGATTGACTGAAAATCACCAGAACAACATAGTAAGATTCATCTGGGGTGGACCAAGAGAAATTAGGCCAGGATGATATTACTGCAGTTGGATAATGCTGAATGTTTGAAGACAGAGTAAACAACTGAAGCTAATTCATGTTTAGAAAATTGCTCCACGAACAAGTGGTCCAGAATATCTTGCCTGCTCAATTTTGTCAAGGTTGGAACCCAAAGACAATCATAGTACTAGTGGGAGATGAGCACAACTTTGTAGTACCTAGTCAGTGGCCTGGCTTTCAAACTCCTCTTTTATTGTCCAGCAATAAAGGTATGAAAACAGACTACCACAAAGTCAAAGGCCAGTCATAGCTTGTATCCAGTTCAAGAAGACTGCCAAAAAGTGTCTGATGAATGAGCAACAGGAAAGGGAGGGGAATGATTTTCTATTTTTTAGCTAAAATACAGTGTAATTTTACTTATCCTTGTATGACCCTGTAATTGTGATTAGTTTAATGACCCTCGTGTGTAGTTGTCTTTTTAGTATGATTAAAGGTTATTTCAGTATTGAATAATAAGAAAAATATTTAACCGTTAATTATAAATAATAAGGTAAATAAAAGGACCCCAATGGAAAATAAAGTCACTCTGTCTGACTTTTTTGGGTTTTCTAGGTTCTCTAAACTTCTGCTGCTTATGTATGATAATTCTATGTATTCTGTATTGTGTATACCTGAATAAATTTACTTACTTACTTACTTACTTACTTCTTACTTACGTATTATGGGGGGGGGGAGTGTTTTGGAATTGATTGAAGAGGCTGGGAAAGCTTGGAACAGGAAATTGGCTTTCACGGCTGCTAAGGGTTAATATAGGCCTCACTTCATAATAGGAAGTGTGTAATGTCTGATGAAAGGACTGAGGGAAAAAGTGATTTATGGGGACCACTGCAATCAGTGATAAAATTAGTTTTTTTTATGAATAAATGGTGGGACTGGCAGGATGGTGCGCCGCCATGAGTGTGTCCAGGGGAAATTACCATGTGATTTAACTCACTCATTCGGTCTCTCAGATCTTAATGGAGTGACCTCTAATGTGTGTAATATTTATGAAGACAATAACTCGTCTTGCGAATTGGTAATGTAATCAGTGATAATAACAGAAGTTAAGAGAATGCATGAAGTGAAATAAATCGCCCTGTCCGAGTTAACTGTAGGACTCGTGGTTCCCACCCAAGTATAGGACAGTTTTTATGGAGTCACGACTTTATAAACCGGGGCAAACCACGAATACCTGTCCGGCTGGAAATAAGAACCGTGGGGGTGTTGCAGGAACATCGAAATGAGATGGTGAATGGAGGAAATATGGTGTATCAATCACCACAGTTTATAAAACCCTTTCTTTAGTTATAGCAGACTGATACTGGCAGGTAGGAATGTTGTAATTGGCTCGGTTATGGGTGATCCGGCTACATTCAAGTGAACCACAGAGAATTCTTGGTAAGTGGTGAGATTATGACCAAGTGTGTTTCATGATGGTATATCTATGGTGAACCTACTGTGGAAAATATTTGAATTTCCGAAGATATTGTGCCAAAATAGGTGTTTAATGTGTCGATATAGGGTCAAAAATGTATTTGAAAATAGGATTAGAACCAAGAGAATTGCCTATCGCCTCCGAGCCGTGTAATGTGGAGAGCTGCCGCAGGACGTCCTGTTTGAGTGTGTTGTTGCGCAGTTTACCTGATTGTGCTGCCCTAGGCGTTGGTTGGTGGAATCTATATTTTTTCCAACATGGCGCTGAATAGCAGAGAGAATCAAACAACTGTCTGCATTGAGATGATCCGTGGTTGCTGTCACAGGATCCAACCTGGATTTATATATTACAGCGATCATTCGAGTTAGCTATGGTATAGAAATAGAGGAGTTATGTGGTGTCGCATTAAATGGAAAATGACAGAATCTTCGTTAAGAATGACGTCTGCACATGTCTACGAGGCAGTGGTCGACAAGTATCAGGCGACCATAATACAGGTTAATACAGCTGTGTGGTAGAGACTTCATGAATGTATTAGCCATTAACCTGGGTGAAAATCTGGGAATGTGCCTTTTGAGGCGACTGATTTTGATATTACAGTTTGAAACTGCGTATTATGGGACGGTTTTACGTAGCAACAGCAGGGAGATGGGCAACTGGACAGTATGCAGGTGCGTAGAAGGCGCGTTACAGTTGAAATGACTCTTTCGGCACCCTATTCGTCCATATATTGTGTTGAAAAGAATTAAGGACTCAAGTCTATGTAACGTATGCGGGAGGGCATAAACGTTCGTTGTCGGCACTATGTGGGGTAATATGAGCACATCGCGGCGCAGTGTGAGGAAACGGAAGTGGGTACCCGGCAAACCAGCAACGGCAACGCAGCAACAGCAACAGCAGCAACAGGCAGCCAGTGGTCGAGGTTGGTGATGAGCGAGAACCGTCTTTGGCTACACCGCCCCAACACGGTTGTTCATGGTGTGAGGAGGTAGACAAGGAAACGGATGCTTGAATCGCAGTTGTACGATACAAGGAGAATCTCAGTATAGGAATAATAAGGTTTTGAGGAGGAGATACCTAATATGGTGATGAAGTGGCCGGCGTCTTTGGTAATGGCGTGGATGATTGTTTGAGGAAAATCGGTCCTGACTCAGGTGGAAGAACAGGCTCAGTTATGGGGAAGGGGTGAATGTGGTATGGAGAAGATGACGCGTTTGTCGACGAGAGAGTCTACAGGATTGAAGGTGCATGCAGTTAGAGGTGGAGGGGCAGCGGACGGTGCTTCAGCTGTCAAAATGCAGGTGGAGGGCGGACACGGAAAGGGACTGCGCATCATCGGATTCTGTTGATGTGTCACTCCTGCCCACGCCTGGGAAAAAGTCTTGGGTGGAAGGTTCAGAATGAGAGGGAGATGTATGAACCTAGGATCAAGGGATTGCAAAGGTGCATTCCCAACAAAGGTGGGAGGGCAGAGGTGTTGCTTATACGTACTGGGGTACTTAAAGTCAATGCAAGGGACAAAAGGAGAAAACCCATTTGTTGAATTAAGTGTTTTACTATAAATATTAAAGGGTTGAGAGCTGAGAGGAAGAATTACGTGGTTTAATGAGTATTTGGTGAGACTTTGTGTGGATGTGGTATTCTTACAGGAACATATTTTTTAGGGCCTGGTTATGGAGTTGGTTATGAGTGGTTATATCATGTTGTACATGGAACATGCAGGACACGTTTGAAAGGTGGGGCTGCATTTTGGTAAGGCAAACTAGCCCGTTTATAGTAAGGCTTAGTGGAAGGGGGGGAGGGGGTGGGTAATTAGGGTGGCTGGATTTGGGGTTGGGTTCCCATTAGATTAGTTGTGTATTATGGTCGGCTGTGGGTGACGTGTGTAATTAAACTAAATTTGTTAGGGACGTGATGGTCTATTTTTTACGTGGTTTACGGATGTTGCAATATAGGCGGAGATTGGATGCGTGATACGTAGTAAGATGTGGATGCCCGAGGAGCGGGGTGTTGTTTGGGTATTTGGGGGGATATATTGACGGGGTGGGCGTTTTATAGGAGCTGTGTGGGGGGGGAGGGTTGGTTAGGAGATACCTTCATTAAACGAGGTTTATGCGGCGAGGTTGGACCGAATGTCGTGCTTGTGCGGTTTACTGTGCGGAAGGGGGAGGTGATAGATGTGGTTTTTTTCGGCTCATAGAGGATTGGTAATAGATGTGGATATTGAGGGTGTGCCTGGAGGGGTCTTCATTTTGGAAATTGAATGTAAATAAGTTAGTAAGGAAGAGGTATAGTCTTTGGTTCTTTTGGACATATGTGGATCGTTTAGTGGTAGAAGCACCAGGGGATGTTTCCAGGTTTATTGGTGGGAAACAATAGCTAAAAAAACGTATCAAGGAATATTTTATTACTCGAGGGAAGAGATATTAATCGTTACAATCGGTTTTCAAAAATATTTAGGAGGGGCAGTTTGCGCGACTGTTATGCACACCTATTTAATTGCTAATTATCCTGTTATTGAAATTAGAAAGTTTGAAGGAAAATATCGGAATTTACATGAGAGGTTTTGATGGGGGAAAGGCTTAAGGAGAGGGATTGAGGAGGTTTTGTGGGGAGATCGGCGTCGGCTTGTGGTTGCGGATGTCAACACACCACGTCGCAAGGCAATGGAGTTAATGCGGGTGACTGTTCAGGTAGGTATGCAAGGGTATATAGTGACCAGGTAATGTTGGTCGACGATTGGGGTATGTGTGGGTATTTGATGTTGGGTTAAGTTGAAAACGCAAAGTAGTGGGAAATAAGTGGAATAGCATTACAGTCAATTGGAAAGGGTTTGTGCAGTGTGAGTGACAGAGCCTGGATCGATTCGTTTTGAAGGGCCGATAACGGAGTGCGAGACATGGGGGTAGCTTTTAGCGGGGCGCAATTAGGAAGGCACCAGGAATGATGGGTTGCAGTGACTTTTTCTCAAATTTGGAGCGTTTTAAAAGTATTTTTGGTAAGGTTATTCATATCATTAAGGGGATCGGGTTTTAGGGGCACCAGGCAGCGGATGGCCTGTGGTCGTTTTTGTGCTAAATGGTGGCCTTTAACAGTTAAAGGACTATCGTGCCTATTTTCGTTATTGTGTGGTTTGATTATAGATTTTTGCACGAATTTTAGCTAACAGAATAAAAAAGGGTTTCCTGGGTAAAGTGATCGATTAAGGGACAATATGGGGTGCGGGAAGGTCTATGTATGACGGGCACACATGGTTTGATTAGAAGTTTTTATTGAAGAAAGAGTATAAATTGGGAGAAGTGGGGGGGGGTGTTGGCTTTAGATTGGGGTGGCGGATTTTTGGCTTATGATAGTGTAGAATGGGAAGCGTTATGGTAGATTATGAGATGGCAGGTTTTGAGTGTAATTATATCATGGGACAAATTATTGTATCAAGATTGGCATTCCTTGCGGGTGCAGGTAAAATGCGATGGTTAGGAGAACAAATTCAGATGAGCAGGGGTCAAGTCAAGGTTGTCCCCTTTCACAAATAATTTTTTGCGTTGTTTACAGGATCCCTTTTATAGAGGAATTGGGTCTTATTAGCAGCAAAAGGGTTGGTGACTAAAAGGGGTGGGGGGGTCTTGGCCATTGTTGGATATGTTGATGAACATTCGATTATGGAAGTGGTAAAGGGATTTGCTCGGGTGGAAAAGTTAGAAATGTTTTTTGAAAGGCTTCTGGACTGTCAATTAATAAGGAGAAACCGAAGTATATGGATCTTGTGAGTATAGGTTAAGTGAGGAATGTGAAGTAGTTGAAAGGTGGAAAAAGGTGGACCAATTACTGATATGTGGATCGTATTGTAAGTGTTTTAAGTGGCACAACAAAATAAATTCAGTGCGTATTGTTGATTGGCTGTACTGAAGCGCCTCTGTGGTTTTAGAGCTGACACCACTTAACTATGCATCCAAAGAAGTAATTTACAACGAATTTCCTAATTTATAGTTAAACTTTGGCATTGTAGCAGCAATATATCGATACTTCGTAGTGAGGATACAAAGGTTACAAAAGGCGGTTTTTAGGCTCATTTGGGGTACTGGAGCGATATGGTGTAGGCTAGAGCGGTTGTCCACTCCGAGTTGGCGTGGAGGCTGGGTCTTATAGCTGTTGAAAAGAGGATTATGAGTGTGTATTTGAAACGTAGTATAAGGGAGCAGGGGGGGGGCGTGCGGGGGAAGGCGGACTTATTAAGATACGGAAGGATATGCAACCGGTGGTGGTGTGTGGTAGGGAGTTCATAATATGTGAGGCATTGTTAGGGTCATCATAAACATGAGGATTTCACATATAATTAAATTTGGAGGAGGAACACTTGATGGGGTGGAAGGTTAAGGCAGTGGTAGCCAGTGGTATAGAAGGTGTTTCTCAGTGTATGATTGGTAATATCTGTGGCGTTTGAACAAATTACGTTTTAAAACCCTAAGTACGAGAAGTAATGTATAGATTTTACATGGGTCTTACGTTGGGAATGGTTTTATTCATAAGAGAATAGGGAGGATGGGATATGCAGGCTTGTGTGGATGGGAGGGCTCTGTTTTCCATATAGTGTTTTTTTGCCTAATGATTGGAACTAATAAGGGTTTGGTTTGGGTTAGGTAATAAGGTTAGTGGGGGAGGGGGGGGAGTTTGCAGGTGTTGAGGGTTTTAAGCTTAGGTCTAGGTGGGGTGTATCAGGATGGTAGAGATTGCGGTTAGGTTATATAATATACGGATTATATTTATAGTCTTGGGTAATGAGAGGAGCGAACGTTGTGTACAGACTTAATGCATTAACAGCAACTTTTTATAGGACAAAGTGTAGAAATATAGGAGGTGTATGGGGGGAGATGGGGAGAGGGATTTAAGTGAGGGTCTATAGGAATTTCACTATTACGGGATTTAGGAGTTGAACGGATGTAAGGGGGATGAAATGGGCTGGTTTCCTAGAATGGTCGGTTAGCATGATGAGTTTGTTGAATGTTATATGAGGTAAGTCTGGGGTTAGTTTGCATTTTAACATTATTTGTTCCGAGTGTTTCAAGTACATTACAGTTATATTTGGAAAATTATCGTACTTATAAACTATGTATTTGTATTATATGCAGGGTTGTATGTGTGAGATATATATGTATGTATATGTATGTGGTGTATGTATGTATATGTATGTATATATATGTATATATATTATATATGTATATATGTATATATATTATTTTATATATATGTGTGTATTAGTATGAATGTTTACTTTCTTTTATTTACTTTAATAGGTTTTTTAAAAAAAAAAAAAAAAAAAAAGAACCAAGAGTTTCCCTTTGCGCATGCGCAGATGTGCGGGTGGTAGAGGTTCGGATGGGGCAAGAGGGGGGCAGCAGTGTTTTGAATGGGTTTAAGAGGCTCTGTGAAAACATGAGACCAGGAAAAATTGGCCGTTCACGGCGGCTAAGGATTAATATAGACTCACTTTTATATAGGAAGTGTCGTGAATGTCCCTGGTGAGAGTGAGGGAACTGATTGATGCACGGCTCTAAATAAGGTCGGTAAAAGGAGTGAATAATGGTAGGGCGGGGGTGACTGGCGCGTCGCCATGGGCTGTTGTCCGGGGAAAAAATACTCCCCATGATTTAATCAATCACTCATCGGTCTCAAATCTTAATGGAGTGGCCTCAATGTGTATAATATTTATGAGACAATAAACCGTCTTCGTAAACATAATGTATATAGTGTAAATAACCACTAAGTTAAGAAAAATCGGTGAAGCTATATGAATCCCATTCCCAGAGTGTGTGTGCACATGTTTACCTCGTAGTTCCATGTCCGAGGATAGAGAAGGCTTTATGGAGTCCGACTTCTAAACGGGACAATACAACGGTACTCGTCTGCTGGATTAAGATCAGAGTCTGGTGTAGCAGGACATCAAAATGAGATGGTGAATGGAGTAAATAAGGAGTATCAATCACCCAGAGTTAAGTAAACCCTTTCTGTTATAGCGACTGATACTGGCCAGTTAGTATGTTGTAATTGGTTTGAGTTTATGAGTGTTCCAGTACAAACAAGTGTCCACCCGAGAATATCTGGTAAGTAAGTGGTGAGATTTAGTACAAGTGTTTTTCCTTGATGGATATATTTGTGTAACCGTCCACCCCCCCTTTCATTCTGTTACACTAATTTAATATAGACAGTCCACAATTAATTAGGTAGCACAGTTACTTGTGAGGTTGCGATCCAATCCAAACTGGTCTCGGATAGATATGGTTGAAGATTGTGAGGTCGAGGAACACCTGCCATAAAAGGGGTGGTTAGTTTTCTCACATGTCTACTCGGGGGTGAATACGGTAAAAACAATTTATGGTTGTCTCATGAGTTTATAGCATGCATGTATTGTGAGTACATAATGGTAATCACCCTAGGAAAAATTTTCCATACTCGCTTCTCCCCCCTTCTTCTGTTAACATATCATTTGGACACTTGCAGGTGGCCCCTTCGTCATCTTGATTCTTATCCATAATCTATCGGACAGTATAAATTGATTTGCACTGCAAGTTACGGCGCTACTAATTAATTACGGTGGGGTTTTCCCGTAAAATCACATTCCCTCACTCTTCACTATGAACAGTTCGACATTTTCATTTTTAAAGTGAGGCCCTATATTAATCCTTCGGCTGCCATGAACGCCAATTTCCTGGTGTCCATGCTTGCCCAGCTCTTTCACTTCAATTCAAAACCACTACGCTCCTCCATGCCCAACTCAGACTCTCCACTTGGCGCCCCCCCCCACATCGCGAGGCGCAGAGGAGCAAACCGGTTGTTTATTCTTTTTCAAAAATAATTTTGACCAATCAATCATTAAACACCCTATTAGGCACTATAGTTCGGAAAATTAAATATTTTCCACACTGCGCCGGGCGGAGGTCGTTGTTAGATGACCTTAAATAAAGTGGAGTACAATTTTTCCATCTTCACTGGCCAACCTGGCTTGGAATCTCAACATTGGTTTTTACCTATCACCATTAATTCTTTCCTCTGTTAACTCCTAGGTTGGGCTCCATTCCAAAGCAACTTCAAGCCTCAGGTTCTGGTATTAATCAATTGCCCTCTTATTGAAGGTGTGACACAAGCCTATGCTCTCTGGATTAATTTTTTGGCATACTGGTATTAGGACTTTACATAAACAAGTCTCTCTCAGTTTCCAAGTCGCACAAGACATTATGCATATAGGCACTTCAACTCCAGGGCCTTTCCCATATTTATTGATCCCTCAATATGGGGGATAATTCTGTTCCAATTCCCTCAGGGGCATCCTTTGCACCTTGCATTATTCATTTAACCCATTAACGTTTATCTCATTAGTTCACTCTTAGTTGACGTTCACACCAGGAAATTGTTCAATAAGTTTATTTACCCCAATTTACTTCACTCAGTGGGGACACCAGTGCATTAAGGTGTGTATTTATCGTCACCTGAAGTAGGAAACAATTTATTATTTAACTGTTTATTAATTATATCATTATAAGCAGTCATCAATTCTGGTGTCCTTGCTCATTCGCTGAGCTGGGCCTTTTAACTGTCCATCTGCCATCCCTATAGTTAGTAGGTAATTCTGGAGGTGGTGCTTCCACGGAATGCACACCAGTAATGTCCAGATTCACATTTAACATTTTCAGGTATTGTTCCTGTGTAAGGGGAATCATTTGGACTTTATCAATTATATTAATCCCTATGCTGTCCAGCTCCCACAAATAAGATGGTTTCAAACATCATTCTCGATCGAAGAATACTTGTTATGGGTTCTTGTACCTTTTATGAGTAAGAACACCGTGACTGTATTTTTGCTTCTTAGTCATTATTACAGGCGGTAGTCTGCCACTATATACATGGGCCGTACCAGTGTTGAGGAGAGTGACGCGCATGGTTTTGGATTTATGCCCTTTATCCTGAATTATTACATCCACACCGGTAATAAGGCTACTCAGTAAGCCATCATTATTGCCATTAGCTGCAACCTTTAATCAGTCACTGTAGGTCATGGTTATTAACATTATCATTATTGTCACCATTATTATAAGAATTACATCATACCTGCACATTACTGTATAGTGTCTTCCCTTGTTGCATTGAAAGAATGTTCAATTTGGTATGACAATCCTTTCATTATGATTGTCTAGGACATCTGATAATCTGTAAGTATTTCATTTTTCCACTTTAATATCCCCTGAATTATCGGCATTACCACATTTTTTAGTGAAATGAGTACATTTGCAGAGAGACAGTCTCTTCTTTCCTTGCCTGAACTCTTATTAACTCGGGTTACCTTACTGGAGTTACTGGAGAGAGTTCCGGGGCGTCAACGCCCCCCGCGGCCCGGTCTTTGAGGTACTTATTCCTCTTACTTGATGTGAGAACCACTTTTATGATTCCTGTCATTGAATGTGCTTTTTAACTTTCTTAATTACGATTATTAGCCTGGGATTATTTTTCCTTTTGGAGAGTGACAGATATTCAGAGTCATTATGCGTTAAATCTTAGACACTGTTTGGCTGACTGGTCTGCCAATTGAAACAATTAATCATGCGGACCTAGTCTGATTTACTCCAGACGTTACTATGGAGGTTTTGGCAACCACCCTTTGCATTTATAGGTTGATCAAACTGCTGGTTTACACTTTAATTTATTCAAAACTACTTTTGCAAGACAGTTTTTCTTTTCCAATTGTAATGTGATTAATTAATACTTTCATTTCCATTCATCTGCACAGTTTTCCAGAGTATCTCTTTCTACTAGTCTTTTAACCACACTTTGTACATCAAATTACTCTCTAAAAGCATCTAAATATAACTTTAATTCATTAGGGTTTCACGGTTTCTTGATTCATTAAATCAAAGCATTGTATGCCTTCGTCACATGGCTTTTAAATATCCTGTATGATGCTTTCATTACTCTAAAATCATGAACTGTCAGCCATATTAAACTCATCCGATCCAGTCCTGGTTTTAGAAAATTTTATCACTGATAATACCAACTTAGGTAGGGCCTTATAAGAGTAATGTCTTGCACTTTATATTGTATAAATCTAGACATGTGTAGCAATTAATTTGGCTAATTTTCTTCCCACCAACACGATCGATAAAATTTGTGTACTCCTATACCACTTTCTCTCAATCAGTCATTTAATTATTAAGTAATTAATCAATTAATTTTTTCATGATTGGCATCGAGTTCAGGATGGACCAGCGGGCGATATGGAAAATTTTATAGGGTGTTTACCCTGTACGTACCTCAACATTACTGCATACGATAATTTTTGGGAGACAGCAACTTTATGTTTACCGTAGTCACGGATGTAGACATGAGAGAAAACTTAACCCTTGCGTCATGCAGGTGGGCCCTTCAACATCACAATTTAATCATATCTATCCGAAACCAAGTATATATTGGATAGACCACAAGTACGGCGCTATTAATTAAATGTGTGGACTGCGTAGATTATATTAGTTTAAAACTGAATGAAGGGAGGGGGTAGGTTACACATGGGCTAATCCATTAGGCAAAACATTGTACTAATTCCACACTTACCAGATATTTTGGTGGTCACTTGATGTACCTGGATCACCATACCTATTACCAATTACTAATACCTAGGCCAGTTTAGTTGCTATACTAGAAGGTGATACTTAATGTGGGTGATTGATGCTCCTTCTTTCTCATTCACATCTCATTTCGTTTTCTCGCTACACCAAACATGGTACTTATACCAGCAGGAAGGTATGCCAATGGTTTGCCCCGGTTTACAAGTGTGATCCCTAAAACACTTCATATCCTCGGGAAGGAACCAGAGGCTAAGGTGTTCACTCGGAGCAAGGCGACCTATCTCCTTCACGCATTCTCATAGTTAGTGTTATTATCCATGATTAATTACCCAATTCACAAGACGATTTAATGTCTTCATACTTATTATACCATTAGAGGTCACCTCATTAAGATTGGACCGTGGTGAGGTGATTTAAATCATGGGTATTTTCCTGGACACACTCCATGACGGCGAACCAGTCACTGCTTGGTCACCATTATTCACTAATTTTCCACATTATTATGGTGGTCCGTAAAATCACGTTCCCTCACTCTCGCCAGGAACAGTTACTGACTCTTCCAATTATGAAGTGAGGGTATATTACATGGAGTTTACTGTTGAGAGAGTTTCGGGGTTCAACGCCCCGCGGCCCGGGTTGTGACAGGCCCTCTGGTTGGCTCAGCGCTGTCAACAGGCTGTTGCTGCTGGCTGCACGCAAAACTAAGTACGGCCACAGCGGTCGATCATGGAATGGGACTATTAGGTTGCTTGTCCAGTGCCAGCTTGATTCGAAGACTGACAGGGGTTGTGTTGGTAAATCCCCTTATGTGTGTGGGAGGCACGTTGAACAGTCTCGGGCCTGGGGGGAATTATTGTATGGTTCTTAACGTGCTAGTGACCACCCTGCTTTTCATTGGGGGGATGGTGCATCGTCTGCCAAGTCTTTTGCTTTCGTAGTGAGTGATTTTCGTGTGCAAGTTCGGTACTATTTTCCCTCAGGATTTTCCGGGTGTATATAATCATGTATCTCTCCCTCCTGCGTTCCAGGGAATAAGGTTTAAAAACCTCAAGCGCTCCCAGTAATTGAGGTTTTTATCTCCGTTATGCGCGCCGTGAAAGTTCTCTGTACATTTTCTAGGTCGGCAATTTCACTGCCTTGAAAGGTGCTGTTAGAGTGCAGCAATATTCCCGCCTAGATAGAACAATGACCCGAAGAGTGTCATCCCTGGGCTTGGCCTCCCTAGTTTTGAAGGTTCTCATTATCCATCCTGTCATTTTTTTAGCAGATGCGATTGATACAATGTTATGGTCCTTGAAGGTGAGATCCCTCCGACATAATCACTCCCAGGTCTTTGACGTTGGTGTTTCGCTCTATTTCGTGGCCAGAATTTGTTTTGTTTCTCTGATGAAGATTTAATTTCCTCATTTTTTACCATATCTGAGTAATTGAAATTTCTCATCGTTGAACTTCATATTGTTTTCTGCAGCCCACTGAAAGATTTGGTTGATGTCCGCCTGGAGCCCTTTCATGTCTGCAATGGAAGACACTGTCAATGCAGATTCGGGTGTCATCTGCCCAAAAGGAAGACACGGTGCTGTGGCCCGACATCCTTGTCTATGTCGGTATGAGGATGAGGAACAGATGGGAGCTAGTACTGTGCCTTGTGGAACAGAGCTTTTCACCGTAGCTGCCTCTGACTTTACTCTGTTGACGACTACTCTCTGTGTTCTGTTAGTGAGGAAATTATAGATCCATCGACCGACTTTTCCTGTTATTCCTTTAGCGCGCATTTTGTGCGCTATTACGCCATGGTCACACTTGTCGAAGGCTTTTGCAAAGTCTGTATATATTACATCTGCATTCTTTTTGTCTTCTAGTGCATTTAGGACCTTGTCGTAGTGATCCAGTAGCTGAGACAGACAGGAGCGACCTGTTCTAAACCCATGTTGCCCTGGGTTGTGTAACTGATGGGTTTCTAGATGGGTGGTGATCTATTAATCCTTATTCCGCCGTGAATGCCAATTTCCTGTTCCCATGCTTTCCCAGCCTCTTCACTCAATTCAAAACACTCCCGCTCCTCCATGCCCCGACTCAACCTCTTCTCCCGCACATCCGCGCAGGCGCAAAGCGAACCTGGCTGGTTCTATTCCATTTTCAAATACATTTTTGACCCAAATCAACACATTAAACACCTATTAGGCACTATAGCTTCGGAAAATTAAAATATTTTCCACAGATGGAGCACTGCACCAGATCCAGCAGCACAAACTAGTCAGGTTCATCTCACACCCACCCACACCCACTCATGTATTTATCTAACCTATTTTTAAAACTACACAACGTTTTAGCCTGAATAACTGTACTCGGGAGTTTGTTCCACTCATCCACAACTCTATTACCAAACCAGTGATTTCCTATAGCCTTCCTGAATCTGAATATTTTCAACTTGAATGCATTGCTGCGAGTCCTGTCTTGGCTGGAAATTTTCAGCACGCTATTTACATCACCTTTATTTATTCCTGTTTTCCATTTATACATCTCAATCATATCCCCCCTAATTCTACGCCTTTCTAGAGAGTGCAGATTCAGGGCCTCAGTCTGTCCTCATAGGGAAGATTTCTGATACATGGGATCATCTTTGTCATCCTCCTCTGTACGTTTTCCAGAGCATTTATATCCATTCTGTAATACGGTGACCAGAACTGAGGAGCATAGTCTAAATGAGGCCTAACAAAGGATGTTAGGTAAGACACCTATGCAACAGTTAGGCAACTTTATTCCGAAACGTTTCGCCTACACAGTAGGCTTCTTCAGTGGAATACAGAAAGTAGGCAGGAACAGTAGAGATGTGAAGACGATGTAATCAGTCCATCACCCTTGAAGTCGTAGAATTTGAGGTTGTCAGTCCCTCAGCCTCGAGAAGTTCAGTTCCATAGTCAGGAGCTATCTGAAGATCAAGCGACAGTGCAGTGTAGCTATAGTGTTGAAATTAACTGTATCATACCCTCCCACATTTTTCAGTTAGTCATAAAAAATAAAAAACCATACAGTCCACACCAAAATAATTTTTACCAGACCTACTGGTTTCTTAAATGCAATTAACTAATTTTAGGTCCCACGTTCGTCTGTTTACGATGGCATCTAAGTTTAGTTGTCAGAAATGATTAAACTCAGTGAACAAGGGATGTCGATGGTAATAATAATAAATGTGAGAAAGTGCTCGTACGAACTTCACTGTTATGTTCATACAAGTAAATCTAGGTAGCATTGAACTAAGGTAATTATTACTTACCACTTTTTGTTGCATCTTTGAGGTAAGTGGGACTTAAGACACTTTAGGTCGCAGGAAACTGCCTCCCTCGATGCGTACAACCCTCAAACCACTCTCACAAAAGCGGGACCTAAAATTAGTTAATTGCATTTAAGAAACCAGTAGGTCTGGTAAAAATGATTTTGGTGTGGACTGTATGTTTTTTTATTTTTTATGACTAACTGAAAAATGTGGGAGGGTATGATACAGTTAATTTCAACCCTATAGCTACATATGGTGAACATACTAAATTCCTGGCATTAACTTATCAATTTGGGCCACAAGTAGAACACCCTAATTCTACCTAGCCAGTTAGAAATACGATGGCCAACGCAATCTACTGTACAAAAGGTGAACATTACTTAACGTTAGTTTAATATGTTTATTATGCACCCCATACCCATCCTGTGGGCGGTAGTCAAAAGATTACAGAGGTACATAATTGGTCCAGGGACTAGACTCCAAAGTTTTGATAGCTGAGCAAGTTGCAGAGGTAATGAACTCACAATTTACAAAGGTAATGAACTCACAATTTACAAAGGTAATGAACTCGCAATTTACAAAGGTAATGAACTCCAGGTAGGTCTGGTCACAATCATGACAAGTTACAAAGGTATTTACAGATTACAGAGGTATGTAATGGGTCCAGGGACTGGGCCCCCAAAGTTTTGATTACTTAACGAAAGGCGTGTTGTAGGGAGCTACCGGTGTCCTGCCGTATTTTCCAATTTTCCACTATATTACAGTAGTTTCCCAAATATTTTCTTCCCAGTTCACAGTGTAAGGCGTCACCGCATTATTTCCTGGTCATCTGAGGTCGTTTCACTCCAATTTATCCCTGATGAAGACTGATACCATTAGCCGGTTACTGTGAACATTCTTTCTCTATGAGACGATTCCAGCCAACTCTAGCTTAGTGGCTGTTCTCCTAGTAGGCCTAATTAAAATTTTTACTTCTTGAATTTTTTGGTTGGTGTTATCTTCATATTTCACTCGTGTCACACATATTTCACTCGTGTCACACATATTTCACTCGTGTCACACATATTTCACTCGTGTCACACATATTTTACTCGTGTCACACATATTTCACTCGTGTCACACATATTTCACTCGTGTCACACATATTTCACTCGTGTCACACATATTTCACTCGTGTCACACATATTTCACTCGTGTCACACATATTTCACTCGTGTCACACATATTTCACTCGTGTCACTTTCCCTTAGATTTTCATTTACATTTGTTTTTTCATCCAATTTTTTCTGTAAAACCTAATTCTCATTTCCATATTGTCAATCTGACAGCAGTGATTCCAAGCTGTCCAATCACTACCTCATATTGTATATTCTTGTTAAACACCTCAAGATCACCATCTTGTTTGCCTTAAAAGATATACATTTTTTTAATATGTTTGTAACTATTTTTTGCAGTCCTCCATTAGTTAACTACTTTATTTTTCATTCTCTAGTGTGTGCAATCTAAAACAATTAGTGCAATACAATCCAAAGTTAAGTGTTTACTGTCTAAATTTAACTCGGATATAAACCCTCCCCTCAAACGTCTCCTTGCCAACCTCAACAGAACACATGACCATAACACAAGGCACAGATCACTCTTTGATGTTCCTCGTGTCCATCTCACGCTATGCAAAAACTTCAATTGCACATAAAAGGCCCAAAAATCTGGAATTCATTACCTGTGAATATAAATGAAGCACTGTCTGTTTATAAATTCAAGTCTCTACTTAAAAATCACCTACTCAACCACAACTAAATAAATACTGAGTAATTGTATCTCATAAATGTTTAACCTGTGACCCAATCAAACTTTGTTATTTTTAATTACATTACCTAACAGAATACTCCATTCTACTGAATGCACAGCAACACAGTAAATGATCATATGACCTGTCTTTGAAATACTCATTTGTGCTTAATTGTTATCTGTTTACAATAATGTTTGCCACTGAATAAATCAGTGTTTAGTTAATCTTAAGTTAGTTTTAAGCCTGCACATAATGCTCTGCATACAAGGGGCTTTGGCATGTTACGCTTAACCACTGTATTTTTTGTACTTCAATGTATCATGTTTAAATAAATAAATAAATAAATAAGATTAACTAAGCAATGATATATTCAGTGGTAAAAATTACAGTAAACAAATTACAACATGAAGTACAAATTCGTATGTCAAATAAGCAGCATTAAAGTTGTACAAATTTGTAGAATAACAATGTATAATATAATCAAATCAGATCGAGTAAAATCAATGATTTGTAATGCAGAAACAGGTCATGTGGTCATTAGAGAATGGAGTATTCTATTAGGTAATGTAATTAAAAAAAAAACAAAGTTTGATGAGATTCAGTTATTCAGTATTTATTTAGTTGTGGGTGAGTAAGTGATTTTTAAGAAGAGTCTTGAATTGATAAACAGACAATATTTCTTTTATATTCACAGGTAATGATTTCCAGGTTTTTGGGCCTTTTATGTGAATTGAGTTTTTACATAGTGTGAGATGGACACGGGGAACATCAAAGAGTGACCTGTGTCTTGTGTTATGGTCATGTGTTCTGTTGAGGTTGGTAAAGAGAAGTTTGAGGGGAGGGTTTATATCCGAGTTTAGTGTTCTATGTATGTAGCAGGCACAATAATAAGTATGGATGTTTTGCACGGTGAGTAAGTTTAGAGTTTTGAATATTGGTGGAGTATGCTGCCTGGAGTGGGAATTTGTTATCATTCTGACTACAGCCTTTTGTTTGGTAATTAATGGTCTGAGATGGTGTATTGTTGTTGAGCCCCATGCACAAATTCCATAGATGAGATAGGGGTAAATGAGTGAGTGATATAGGGCCAGGAGGGCTGACTGTGGAACATAAGTACCGTATCTTCGATAGTATGCTACGGTCTTGGAGATTTTCTTGGAAATTTGTTGTACATGTGTTTAAAATTTTAGTCTATTATCAAGGTGGATTCCTAAGAATTTTCCCTCTATGAGCTTTGTGACAGGTGATCCGTTTATCATTATGTTCAGTGGAACATCTGTAGTTCTGTTCCCAAACGGAAGGTAGTAGATTTTGTCAATATTGAGAGTAAGTTTGTTAATCATCATCCAGGTAGATATTTTCTGTAATTCGTTATTTACAGTATTGGCTAGTATAATTGGGCTTGGGTGAGAGAAGACGTATGTAGTGTCATCTGCAAATAGTGTGGGTTTGAGTAGTTGCGATGCATTTGGTCGTTTATGTAAATGAGAAAGAGAAGAGGGCCAAAGAGACTTCCCTGTGGGACACCAACTGTAATTGGCTGTGTGGAAGAGTTTGCTCTATTTGTGTACACATATTGGCTTCTGTTGCTAAGGTATGACTTTAGGTAGTTGAGGGAGTGGCCTCTTATACCATAGTGTGATAATTTTATGTCAGCAAATCATGGTCAACTGTGTCCAAAGCTTTACGACCAACAAACTCACTCTCAACATAGATAAAACATACTTCATGCTGTTTGGCAACAGAGCCTCAAATATTCAACTCAGCATACTGTTAAACAGTTCTCCTATATCAAGACACACGGAGGGCAAATTTCTAGGTCTTCTCCTTGACTGTAATCTTAAATTTCAGTCCCATACCCATCACACAGCCAAGAAAATTTCCAAATCAGTAGGAATCCTTTCCAAGATACGATACTATGTACCACAGACGACTCTCTTTACCCTGTACCAATCTCTAATATATCCTTACCTCACCTATGGTATTTGTGCCTGGGGCTCAACCACTGCCAACCACTTTAGACCCTCAATAATCCAACAAAAAGCTGCTGTGTAGGTGATAACCAGCTCCTGTGCTAGACAGCACGCCCCACCACTTTTCAAAAGACTCAACTTGCTAAATATACAAGACATACACACTTATTATTGTGCCTACTACATATACAGAGCATTAAACTCCACTGTAAACCCTCCCCTAAAACTACTACTTGACAGTTACAACAGAATGCACAGCCACAATACAAGGCATAAGGCACTTTTCAACATCCCTCGAGTCAGACTCTTACTATGCAAGAACGCCATGCACATAAAAGGCCAGAAGATCTGGAACTCACTACTGGAACAGGTCAAGGATCCCCAGACAGCTTATAAATTTAGAACTTTGCTAAAAAAATCATCTTATCTCACAATATTAACCAAATCAGCCAAACATCTGCTATCTAGTTTTATCATGTGACCTCTAGGCTCTTAATTCTGCCAATCTATAAAATCATTTTGTTTCTCAATATTAACCAAATCTGCCAAAACATCTGCTATTTTTTTTATATTTTTATTTAAAAAGACACAGTACAACATATAAATAAATAAAATAACACAATAATTAGCCATTTGTAAATACAATGACCTACCATTAACCCCATAGCATACCCTAAGTGTTACGTTCATATTGTATTAAAGGATATACCATCACCTAACAGAATGAAAAGAACAAGGTAACTCCTGTACAGAAAATACATTAACAAAGCCAAAACCTACAATTCATGCCTGTGCAAAAAAAAAAAAACAGTGTACAATGAGACCCCCTTGCACAAAGTACACAAGATATGATACAGCATACAAAATATAAAATTATACATTACAATAAAATAAACAAAAGACAACCTAAACCTACAATAACATACCACAATAAAACTTCCTGCAAAGAGCAGGAAACGCTTAACAAAATAAAAAGAGCAAGATAGCTCCAGCACAGAAAATAACATTAGCAAAAACAAAAACTC
>NC_069404.1:3014451-3048659 GCF_026875155.1 Cherax quadricarinatus | reverse complement strand
AATTAGGAAGAGTAGAAATAAAAAGAAAAAAATGAATAGAAAATCATAGCCCATAGGTAACGAAGAGAAAATTAACAGGAGAGAGAGGGTGCCACACATGGCAATAGAAGAGCAGGCTGGATAAAAGAAGATGAAGGAAGCTGAAGATAAAGCACTTTGACCTAATGTAAAAATTTCCCCCAGTCAAAATTAGCAGTGTAATGTCATGCGTGACTGAACCTGCAGCTACAGAGTCCAGATGCCACTACTGATTCTTATCACAGTGACCTAAATTCTTGAGAGTCTTGTGGTGCGCATATTTTTTTCATGCGAAACGTTGTCGCATATAAATAACCAACAGTTAAAAATCTCCTAGATATATAAACTCGCAAAAAAAATAATACAACGACAATACAAGAAACGACAATACAAGCAACGCAATACAAACATCGCCACAATAACAATACAAACGACAATAAAAGCAACAATACAAACAACGACTACACAAAGAACGCCAATACAAACAACGACAGGAATCCATGGCAATTTACACGAATTGTGACGTCACTGAATGCATTAACCTCTTTAAATATCTCATTTAAACGACATAATTATCTAACAAAATTAGACACATAATGTTGACTAAAAATAACGAGTGACTCACACTCATCAGATAAACATCGTAAAACACTTTTTCTTTGCAACTGCAAAAGGTTTACATTCATGATAGTAATATTATGCAAATAACAGTAGTTAAGGCAGGATAAGGTGTGATAACATCAATGAATCAGCAATCCGTCTTCCGTGACCGTCAGTTTCTCACTCGTACAAGGTGGTACGTGCTAGCTATATGCGAATATCAAGCATAGTGTCTGAGTAATTTCGGAGAAAGTGAATCACACTGGGGGCCAGATATACGTATTTTCCCCCTCACTGTTTTTCACACATCACGCAGGCGCCCCCACGGACAGACACAGACACACACACACACACACACACACACACACACACACACACACACACACACACACACACACACACACAACACACACACACACACACACACACACACACCCACACAACAACACAACACAACAACAACAAATGCAAAGTCATGAAGATCGGGAAGGGCACAGAAGACCGCAGACGGAGTATAGGCTAGGGGCCAAAGACTGCAAACCTCGCTCAAGAAGAAAGATCTTGGGTGAGTATAACACCGAGCACGTCTCCGGAACCACACATCAAACCAGAATAACTGCTGCAGCATATAAGGAGCCTGGCAAACCTGAGAACAGCGATCCGATACCTTAGTAAGGAATCGTTCAAGACACTGTACACTGTGTACGTCAGGCCCATACTGGAGTATGCAGCACCTGTTTTGGAACTCACACTTGATCAAGCACGTCAAGAAATCAGAGAAAGTGCAAAGGTTTTTGACAAAGTTAGTTCCATAGCTAAGGGGAATGTCCTATGAAGAAAGGTTAAAGGAAATCGGACTGACGACATTGGAGGACAGGAGGGTTAGGGGAGGCATGATAACGACATACAAAATACTGCGTGGAATAAACAAGGTGGACAGAGACAGGATGTGCCAAAGAGGTGACACAGAAACAAGGGGTCACAATTGGAAGTTGAAGATCCAGATGAGTCAAATGATGTTAGGAGGTATTTCTTCAGTCATAGAGTAGTCAGGAAGTGGAATAGCCTAGCAAGTGAGGTAGTGGAGGCAGGAACCATACATATCTTTAAGTTGAGGTATGATAAAGCTCATGGAGCAGGGAGAGTAGCACTCGGTGAAGAGGTGGGGCCAGGAGCTGAGTCTCGACACCTGCAACCACAAGTAGGTGAATTAGGTGAGTACACACATACACAAACAATGAAAAGGCCAGTGAAGAGGCCGGGGTTCCGAGCTATGAATCGACCCCTGCAAACCACTATAGGGGAGTAGGTAAGTAGGACGAAATGGGGAGCTCACCATGCGCCCGCATCACTACCCTGACATCATTCTGTTCGACGTCACCTCGAGACGTCACTCGGACGTCTGGCCCACGTCACCTCGAGACGTCACCATGGAAGTCTACCCGACGCAACCTCACTACATCACCCGGACTTCTGCTCGACGTCACTCTGTACGTCAGGCCTGAAGTCACCTCGCAATGTCCCAACCGCAGGCGACATCTCTCTCGACGTCGGGATGCCTGACATAAACATGCGTAGGAGGGTTTATGATGTTTTTTTTTTTTTTTTTTTTTTTGTTTTGATTCGCCGGTATTCGCTCGCGGCTCCGTGTATCCCGTTGACCACAACCCCTACTATGTATCCGCCGTTCCGAAGGCACCCACACTTGTGTTCGTAAACCTGGCTCCAGACCCGACACGCCCAGTTTCTTCTTACCCGATCGCCACCGACCACAAATTTGCCCCCTAGTCCCGCCTGGCCAGCTCCCCACCAAGCGCCCTCCCATCCCGTTGCACTAGCTTTCGCCTCACTGACCCACTGTGTCAGCCAGACTACCGCCGCCTCAAAGGTCTCTGATGGATTGCGAGAGGCAAATGAACTGCAGATGGTAGCAAGCTATAGTGTATAGGTTTTCACAGTGAGCAATTGTATCAGTATTGTGTGAGAAGATTGAGAGAGGTGTGTCAAGTGTTTAAATCCTCTCATTCAGTGTTTTCTCACATGTTCGTGGAATGCCTACGTGTCGATTTTGCATAGAAAAGCGTCATTTGCTATTGTAAGCCATGTAGTAACTGCCTGAGCTTGCAGGTGGTGAAGTTTTCCCGTGTGTTTGTTATGTGAGCTGAGCCTATATGTGTGTGTGTAGACCACAGTAAGGTTCTGAGCCCAGACCCTGGGTAGCACCCTTGTTTACATCCAACCATTGTGACCATTAACAGCTAACATAAGGCAGTCCAGGTGTCAGTTTTAAGAGCGTCCTGAGCCCTCCAACCCCCCCCACTTAAACAGAGCTCTTTTCTTGCCGTTCGTGTATGAAACAACGTATGAGGCAAAGCCAAAGAATATCAATGGAAGAGATTTATTTCAGGATAAAAATGCTAAGAGGACTTAATAAAGCGCTGACAAAGAGAAAACTGTCGTCGATCCGAAAAACTGGAACACTTGGCACAGTTGCAAAATGAAAACAAATAAGTTAATGTGGATTCAGAAAATATTTATTTTTTCCAATTTAAGATGATTCGGAAATTTAATCACCAGTATGGAAGTACTTGTAGAGAAAGATTCCCGAAACAGTGTAATGAGGTATTAAAATTACAGACATTGGTAACAAAAACTCTATATTCTAAGCTCTATGCTATGAAAGATTCCTAATATCGCACACACATGTCCTACAAAGCTAATTAATAATCCCTGAATATAATATCTAAATCACACAAAACAGCAGGGCTCTAAAAAATATAAAATGTAATTACACTATAGTTTACATATCCCATAGCAATAAAAACTCAACCACGCGTTAAGAACATCTGTTACTTATGACAACGTATTGATCTGACTTGGACCATCAACTAGTCAGTGGTTCTTTTAACGGCGGGGGGGGGGGGGTTCTAGACCCTCTGCGAGACTTCTTCAGGGATTACTGGTGGACCCTATATAATTTTTAAATGGTAACCTTGTGAAAACGAAATGAAGAAAGACCATGGTTTACTGAAAGTGCCACAGAAAACAAAAACCTGAAAAATTCCACATAGCCTCTACTAATGCAGAACCACAGCAAATTTCACAGAACATTAACATAACCAAACCTCCTTCTCATTCACTCACTAGGAGAGTTGAAATTGTTTTGGGCAGCCAAAATCTATCAAAGTGAGGAGGCAGTGCTCGACAGGGCAGCACCTCATTCAGCAGGGTTCTGAAAGATGCTTGTGAAAACCCATCTTGAGAAAGGCTTCATTGTACATTCGCTCTTGGCAACATTGTGCAAACAGGAAACCGCCTTGGGAGTCACGGAACAAGAGCGGCATATGGACATCCCCCACGGCAATGACTGAGTGACTGGTTGTGGTTGATGTGTTTACTGTAGCAGACCACTGCACGTATGATCAGTGGTTGCCACTCATTAACTAGAAAAAAGACCCAGCTGGCTAATTCAAATATATGAAAATAAAGTATATTCATCTCCGAACCCTTCGTGATCCCCCGAGAAGACTCCAACAATCCCCCAGGGGGTCACGACCCCCAGGTTAAGAAACCGCTGAACTATTCAGTGAGAATACCATACGAGAGAGGATCGAGGGACGAGAGAGTAGAACCTGAAGGAGGGAGTAGTAAAAATGTAGCAGTATTAGCAGCAGTATTAGCAGTAGTGGAAGTAGTGCCACTGAAATGATGGGAGTAGTAATAATGTAGTAGTTAGGCAGCATCAGTAGTAGTGGTGGTATTAGAAACAGTAGTAGTAGTAGATAGTAGTAGTCGAAGATTTTGCAACTATGAAGAAGCGGCAATAAAATGCAGTAGTGGTAGTGAATAAATAATATTTTGTCCTAACCCTGTGTGACATCAGCTCTCCTGCAGTGCTTCACTGTTTCTCTTGCTCCCTAGACTATACGCTCAGCTATTAACTCTGCTATTACTTTTTTACTCGCTTACACACTTCTTTGGTGCCACTTTCCTCACTAACTTGCTACACCTTCTTATTGCCAGACATTTTCACTGATGCCCTTTTTATTTCCCCCTATTATTGGTACTGCTACCACAAAGGTACATTTCAACTACTGACACTACTACTTCCTCAGTTTTTTACAAATGCCCATCTCCCGCCCCCTGAACCTCCTTACCTTTCCGCTTTTTTTTTTTTTTTTTTTCTGTGTGACAAATGGTCCAAGCTGATTGAAACATCGTCACGAAGTTTCAGTCTTCTAATTAGTTTGTTTTATTTTTTGAGTCACGATATTGTCCCTCTTATTATTTTTAGAGGCAAAGAAATGTAATATTAAAACACTATCCCAAAACTTCCCCGAGGTTCCTACAGGCACCTCGCAGCTCGGTTTCTGAGTCATAAATAAGTTTTTTAATTTAAACATTCATATTCGAAAAAGTAAAAAAAAAAAACATACGGAACAAACATCAAGATATAAGTAAAATATGTACCTACAACTTTTTAGAGAATTTCATATGTAATATCTACTCACTGTTTGGAACTGCCGATATGTTAAATAAATATGAAAATTAACGTACCTTCGAGGACAGGTTGACCTTGAAACTTAACAAGAGACGAAAAAATGAAGCAAAGGTATCGTCGATAAAATTTTGATTCCTGTGCAACTGGAGGATGAATGGATAAGGCTTCGGAGGTTTCTATTTTATTTGGTTCGTGGTCCACAGGCAGTTGTGTTTAAGTGCCGAGGCCCAGAGGCAGCCAAGGAGAGAGTGATGAAGTAGACCTTGTTTAATGAGTGAAGTCGACTACCAGAGTGATAGCAGGTACGGTTTGTGCTGGCTGGAGATTGGTAAGCTCACTAGGTTGTCAACACCAACATGGCACGATAATATGAAACCCCAGCTGGACATAAACAATTGCCGCTACCTACCCAGCTCGTCCCGAACCATGATTGACTGAGAAGAAACTCTCTCTCCCACAGAACAAGGCAGCAGAAACACAAAATAAAAACCTATATACAATGTTTACGAACATAAGATCATAAGAAGGAGGAACACTGAAGCAGACCTGTTGCCCATACAGGCAGGTCCTTTACAATTCATATCTACCACTAACAAACATTTGACCAACCCAATTTTCATCAATGCAACGCCAAGAAACAAGCTCCGTGTGCAAGACCCACTCAAATCCATGTGGACAAGGATAAAAACAAAAAAAACTTCCTACATTACCTTGAGTTTACCTGGAGAGAGTTCTGGGGTCAACGCCCCCCGCGGCGCAGTCTGTGACCGAGGCCTCCTGGTGGATCAGAGCCTGATCACCAGTCTGTTGCTGCTGGCTGCACGCAAAACCAACGTACGAAGCCACAGCCCGGCTGTCAGGACCGACTTTAGGTGCTGTCCATTTCAGCTATGAGACTGTTCAGAGGGTCTGTTGGTTAAACCCCCTTATGAATGCTGGGAGCAGTTTGAGGGCAGTCTCTGGCCCCTGACACTTATTGAATGGTCTCTTAAACGTGCTAGTGACACCCCTGCCCTGCTTTTCATTGGGGGGATAGTTGCATCTTCCTGCCCAAGTCTTTTGTTTTCGTAGTGATGATTCCGTGTGCATGGAGAAGAAAAAAAAAGGATGTTACTAAACAAGAATCCAAGCAGTGACCTCGGGCGGGCATCACTACACACCTTTCTGCACTGGACAGATACGCAACACAAGGAGACATCGCTGTGGCTGAGCTTTGACGTAGCTGGGTACAGTCTCCTCTGGAATGGGTGACGCAGTCATCGTGGAGAAGTCGCTGCAGGGTCACCTCAATCTGCTGTGCCTTCAAACTTGGCAACTGGGGCATGACTTCTTCTGGTGACTCAGGAGATATTTCTCGACTGGTACTGTTGCTGGACGCTGTCCCACTGCCGGTGAGTGTGAGTGAGTCGTGGCAGAGATGATTCAGGTGAAACAACTAGGAGTCCTAGCAGCATATCGCCATAAACTGGAGTGAACGGGCTAGCAGTCAATGTAAACACCATCTTGTGCAAGCTGCCTCGCTGAAGCTGTGATACGAGTCAGATAAGTCGCCTGCCAACAGGGTCTTGTCTTGATGGTGTCATTTTCCTCGACGAGAGGTTGAGTCATAGCAGAGGATAGTCCAAGCAACCTCAGACTGTTTTCTACACATAACAGTACACTAACGTCAGGTGGAGTGAAACGAGTCTCAGTGGGGAGACGTAGCAGGTGCAGACTGCGGCATACACGAACGGCAAGAAAAAGAGCTCTGTTTAAGTGGTGGGGAGGGCTCAGTACGCTCTTAAACTGACACTGGACTGCCTAATGTAGCTGTTAATGGACACAATGGTTTGGCATGTAACACAGAAGGGTGCTACCAGTGTCCTGGCTCAGACCATTAACTGTGGTCTACACACAACACATATAGGGCTCAGACCACACATCAACAAACACACGGAAAACTTCACACACCTGCACTGCACATGCATACAACATAGGCTTACAATAGCAATGAAGCTTTTCTATGCAAAAATCGACAACGTAGGCAAAAAAATTCACGAACATGTGAGAACACTGACTGAGAGGATTTAACACTTGACACACCTCTCTCAAACTTCTCAACAATCAGATACAAATAGCCTCACAGTGAAACTATAACACATAGCATTACCATCTGCAGCTCATAAGACTGCCATCCCCCACGAGCCGCCTTTGAGGCGGGGTAGATGGCAGACCAGAGGCCTAGCTTCTCCTCGAGTCCCCGTGAGGGCGGGGAATGTGGCTAGGCCTTGGACAACTTGGTCCCAAAGAAGAGGAGGTCTGAACCTCCTCCCATGGGAGACTTAAGTCTCGAGACACACCCCAGAAAGGGAGCCAAGGCCGGGTCACCACTACTTGGAAAGACCCGGGCGGAGAAAACCGGCGAATAAAAAAAAAAAAAAAAAAAAAAAATGTAACATCCTGTGGTTATGTCAGGCATGACGTCGTGAGAGATGTCGTAGGTGACATTTCGAGGTTGACTTCCGCAGACGTCCAGAGTGACTCGAGCAGAAGTCCCGGGTGATTACGTGAGGTGCGTCGGTGTAGACTTTCCAGGGTGACGTCTCGAGGTGAACGTGTTGTCAGACGTCCAGAGTGACGTCTCGAGGTGACGTCGAACAGAAATGAGATGTCAGGGTAGTGAAGCGGCAGCAGGTGACGTCATGGGTGATGCCAGGCAGAAGACAACAGCATGTGGTGTAATTCACTGTGGCTTGCTCCACGTGGCCTATCCACATGTGGCTTCGAGAGACCTCAGGACCACTCCAATACACAGCTCAGGCAAAGAAATTTCACAATACCTGAATCATGAAAACAGTCATAGGGAGAGTGAGTGTTGTGGTAGCATGGTGTGAATGAACGTGGGTGGTGTGTTTAGAGGGAGGATCCGGCCGGCCGTGCGTCCGTCCCACCGCCACCATACCCACTTTGGAGAATCACCTCACACTGGAGTTTCAGAGGGCTCACTCGGGTCGAGGCATGGGGGGGAACTCACCTCTGTGGCTTGCCTGAAATAGCCGTGCTGTTCTAAGCAAATAAACAGCAGAAAACATCCAGGTGACTGAAGGAACAGCGTGTGGACGCTTGTGAAGACCTAGGGTGGACGTCACACAGATTTCTCGAGGAAAATTCAGCAAATTCCGGCTTGGTATCCTGCTGATCTTTTGTCAAATGATGAAACTTGCAGACAAGACTTAAGACAACTCGCAGAGAGACGGATCCATCTTGTATGTTACATGAAGGAGTGATACCTTCGTCTGCTTCCTCTCTCGCGCAAACACAATCGCAGCGAACGCATATTGCCGCTTGCAACTACTTATCGTCGATAAATTTGTGTCCTGTCAATCCGGGGATGAATGGTAAGGCTTCGGAGCTTCTAACTTTATTTGGTTCGTGGTACACAGGCAGTGTGTTTAAGTACCATGAGCCCGGAGGGCAACCCAAGGAGAGATGACGAGTAGACCTGTTTACTTGAGTAAAGGTCGGCTGACTGAGTGGAGGGGCGGGTAAGATTGGTGTTGGCTGAGACTGGTGAGGCCACTATGTGTCAGCACAAGCGTGGCGCGAAATAGAACCCAGCTGGGGAATACAAAGATTCTTCATTGACAATTAAATGTACTCCTCCACGGTCAGTTATGCTAGGAGCGCCAGGGACGACATGTGGCATAGTCGAGGAGCGTGTACCCTATCCCGCATTTTATATAGGAATCGTCTCATAATAGTGATTTTGTGTTTGAAAGATAAAGACCAAACACTGGAAGTTGAAGTGTACTGAAACAGCGCATGTGGTTTCTAAGCATCCATCCCCAAGTTCATTGTGATAGACTCTGACACATAGCACCTGGTACCAATAGGACCATTACACCCTTGTGCTGGAGTGGAGATGGAAGAGTTCCTCCTAGAACGTTCCTGAACCACTGTTGAACTGAACCATACTAATACGCCAGGACGAGCAGAGAAGCCGACTGAAGAGTAAAACAGTGAATTGGATTGCCTATGGCTCACTCCTATCGATGCTTAAGCATCATATGAAAGATACTGAGATTTGCAACTGGACTAATTCGGAAATTAAGAGCGCTACAAGGGCAGGGTAACTGAGCTATAAACTTACGACTTTTCAAAGGTAATCACTGGCCACAACATACAATGTGCGTGGACAAACTGGTCGGAGCTTTTTGACAACGGGGAGAATGTACCGTAATAAAAGAGCTTAAACGGAAGCTGAGCAATCAGTATGAGTCTAGAGTAACATTTATGAAGCTTTTTTTTTTAATAGTGACGGTTTTTAAATTCGTCAACGGAGCTAGATGAGGAGACAGGAAACGAGCCCAAGTATGCGAGGGAGCGGGGTTTATATGCTCGCGTTGCTTTATGTTAAGATCTACACCGAAAGCTGTTGAGCCCACCGCCTCGGTCACAGCTCGGTATGCACCAGGTAACTATAAACACACACACACACACACAACACTATATATAATTTTTAATATATATATAATATATATATATATATAAATTAAAATATATATATATATATATATATATATATATATATATATATATATATATATATATATATATATAGTCACAACACACACAAGCTAATGGACTTTGCAACTAATCATGCTTATTTGTAAACAAAATTCCTTTCCAGCAGGCTTTCCACACACCCTCTTTCTCTCTCTCTCTCTTGCACCTCATTCTACCCCCATTCCCCCCCGTTTCCTCCCCCCCCCTTCTCTCATTCCACCACCACCGTATTCCACCTTTATCCCATGAACCCACCCCTCCTGTATCATTCCACCTCCATCCCTTCTTAATGGCCTAGTTTTTATCAACCGAAGCTTTTTAAACTCTCATAAATAACTATAATTTTTGTTCCGCGTAGTTAGTCGAAACTTAAAGTAGTTAGTAGAGCAGGAAGGGTTGGCCCTAACCTAAGGGCAAGCTTACCTGGTAGCTGTCAGATCCTGGGTAGTCCTGCCAGGAGGTTAGTATATTCAATCATACACACAGTTAGTTATCCTGACCAAAGAACACTTAAACCTGTCCTGGGAGGATCGCTAAGTGACCTGTGGTTAGTTAAAACTACCTTGAGTAATTAACTTTCCCTGTGAATCGTTAACCTAATCTGAAAGGATTAACCTGATCTGTGAGGAGTTGACCTGATCTGTGAGTAATTAACCTGATCTGTAGTGGTTAACTTGACCTATTAGTAGAAACCTGACCGGAAAGGCACTCACCAGTTTCTAGGAGTAGGAATAATGTTCTAAGCCGTACAATGTAATATCAGGTTCTTCAAGCTCATGTTCTGTACTTTCAATACGTTATAAAAAAATTATTTATAAAATGAGGCTTCTCTGATACAAGAGTGTCAGCACACCATTGCATCAACTCGTGAACGGCGCCCGGCCTGACAATGGATAATATTAGACCCCAAATGAAAACACTTGATGATTATTCTCCTGTGTCGAGCAGACTCACACGCTAATGTGTGGGTAGTCTGTTCATTTTGGGACAGACACTCATGGCCCTTTTTTTTTTTTCCAACTAGAAATAAATTATTATACGCTGATATCCCTGCATTTTTACAAGGTTTATCTGCGCCATTATCGCTCTTATGTTTTTTCGTGGTTTATGAAGGGACATATATGACAGTTAACGTCTACTAATATAGGTATCAAGTAATAAATACACACACACACTCACAACACAACACCACACACACACACACACACACACACACACACACACACTACAAACACATATTCATAATATATATGAAGGTTTTTAAACAATGACATTACAATCCAACTGTCTTAAAAAATTTACTCATTATGGTTAACATTTAATTTTTCTTATCACTAAATTTATAATACTTAAATCGTGTTAAAATTTGTGTGGTTTCACCAGGACACAGGGGATTAATCCCATCCTGTGTAACGTGAAACAGAACAACACTTGTTGCCAGACTTTCCCATTGCTGAAAAAAATTACAATTTACTAATAGGAAAATGGAAACAAGGCGTCAGTTTTCTATTTTTCTAATTCGTGGAAAGTTATTAATACCTGAACATTTTCCTTTTATAACACCAGAAAGGTTTCTGAGCACATATCACCAACCATTTGCTAAAGAATAAAGATGCGTAGTAATTACCACTTCAGATGTATTGTCAAATAAGGGGAAAGAAGACAAGTTGATCACTCTACTAGTCCGTGTGTAAGTCCTCCCTCGTTAGGGATCATCGAGAAGAGTAACGATCATCTTTCACTCATTAGTCATTCTGAGTGAACTGGGCTGGACCATGCATGTGGTGTGGCAGCTTTCTGTGATTAGCTGGCATGGACCAAAGGCTTGATGGAGTGTTTCTGTCCGTTTCTCGTTATGACTTTTTGTGTGTGTGTTATATATGCTGAATATGTATGTGTGTGTGTGTGTGTGTACTCACCTATTTGTACTCAC
This sequence comes from Cherax quadricarinatus, assembly GCF_026875155.1. Lineage (NCBI taxonomy): Eukaryota > Metazoa > Arthropoda > Malacostraca > Decapoda > Parastacidae > Cherax > Cherax quadricarinatus. The sequence goes on along the minus strand of NC_069404.1, from coordinate 3,037,062 downwards.
CTATTTGTGGTTGCAGGGGTCGAGTCCTAGCTCCTGGCCCCGCCTCTTCACCGGTTGCTACTAGGCCCTCTCTCTCCCCGCTCCATGAGCTTTATCAAACCTCGTCTTTAAAACTTTATGGTTCCTCCTCCACTACGTCATTTCTAGGCTTATTCCACTGCTTACAACTCTATACTGAAGAAATCCTTCCCTACTATCACTCTGACATCATTTGTGTCTTCAACTTCCATTGTGGCCTCTTGTTTCTGTGTCCCCTCCCTGGAACATCCTGTCTTTGTCCATCTTGGTGTGTGTGTGAGTATGTGTGTGTTGTGTGTGTGTGTGTGTGTGTGTGTGTTGTGTGTGTGTGTGTGTGTGTGTGTTGTGTGGTGTGTGTGTGTGTGTGTGCGGGGAGGGGTCACCTATATACCTATACTATTGACTTTCCCAATAACTCATCCAGCTCATTCTATTTTCAACTACTCTGACATTAGTTTTTATTAATATCTTTCATCGTGTTATCTCTTCAGTTTTTTTCTTCCAGAATGTCCTATGTCTCTTACAGATTCCTCTTAAATGCTACATATATTTCGTATTAATGCCTTCCCTTGTCGTCCTCTCCGTCTAGAATGTCAGTAGCATTTCCTTCACCCATTTCCTCACATGTTCATTCCTCTGATTTTTGAATATCTCAAGCATAACCGCAAGAAACCCAAACCTAATCTGTAGACCTAAACTCCTAAACCCTAAACTCAAATCCATAAATTTAAGTACTATATCCTGAACTCATCATCAAACTTTCCAAATTCGCTTAACCTAGGACAGAAACTCTCACCTCAAGGTCATGAAGTTTGTCTCTTAAAACTTCGAAAATCACCTCTAAGACCAGCAAATGTAGACAATATAGGTGCGCATTAAATGTCTAATTTATACCATAAATCTATGAAACTCTTACAATTTAATAGAAATAAAATCACTGACAATTTGTCTCCCCCCAGATTTGTAAATTAATGCAGGAATTATATTAGAAAATAAAAGAATTTCGTATTTAGTATATTATTAAAATTATTATATTATTATTATTATTATATATTATTATTATTAGTATTATTATTATTATTATTATTATCTATATATGTTGTGGTAAATAGGTAGAACGGCTCTTCGTGCCGAAGAAGGCAAGTGAAAATTTAATTATGTACAATAAAGTGCTAAAATAATTTGAATTCCTAACAAACATAAATATTTCAGTGTGTTTGTTTATTATTAAATTATTGTAAGCTTATCTAAAATAATTGAGTTGGATTAGGCTAAATTAAATTGCGTTTGTGTTATAATAAGGTTAGGGAGTCTTTTCCTAAGGTTCTTTTGGGTGCAAAATTAATCATTTCTACATTAACATAAATTAAAAAAATGTATCTTAAACGTATAAGTGAAAATTTTAGAGAAAGGACTTAATATTAAATGAGTTCTTGTTATTGACCAGTTTTTATACCTATTCGGAACGACACACACACACACACTATATATATATATATATATAATATATATATATATAAAATATATATAAATAATATATATATATAATATATTTATTGTGTTGTGTGTGTGTCGTTTCCGAATAGGTAAAACTGGTCAATTAACAGAACTCATTTAATATTAAGTCCTTTCTAAAATTTTTCACTATACGTTTAAGATACATATTTAAATTTATTTAATGGTAAAATGATTAATTTTGCACGCAAAAAAAAAGAAAAAAAATCCCCCTTAAAAACTCACCTAACCTTATTATAACAAACGCAATTTAATTTGCCCAATACCAACTCAATATATTTTAGATAAGCTTACAATAATTTAATAATAAACAAACACACTGAAAATATATATTGTTTTGTTAGGTTTCAAAATTACTTTTAGCGACATTAAGCATACATAAATTTTTCACTGTGCCTTAATTTCGGCACGAAGAGCCGTTCCAACCTATTACCACAACATATATGATAATATAATAATAATAAAAATAATAATAATAATAATAAATAATAATAAATAATAAAATAATAATAATAATAAAAATAATAATAATATACGAAATTCTTTTTTTCTAATATAATTCTTTTTTCTGCAATAATTACAAATCATGAGACACATTTGTCAGTGATATTAATTTCTATTAAATTGTAAAGTTTCATAGATTTATGGTATAATTTAGACATTTAATGCCCATATGCTACATTTGCTGGCTTAGAGGTGACTTTCGAAGTTTCAAAGACAATCAATGAACTTGAGATGAGAGTTTCCTGTCCTAGGTAAAGCGAATTTGGAAGTTTGATGATGAGTTCAGGAATATGTACTAAATTTATGGATTTGAGTTTAGGGTTTAGAGTTTAGGTCCTACAGAATAGGGTTTAGGTTTCTTGCGTATGCTTGAAGATTTCAAAACTCAGAGGAATGACTGTGAGGAATGGTTGAAGGAAAATGTACCTGACATTCTAGACGGAGCGGACGACAAGGAAGGCATTAATAGCGAAATATGTAGCTGTTAAGAGGAATCTGTTAAAAGACATAGGACACTTCTGGAGCTGAAGAGATAACTAACGATGAAAGATATAATAAAAACTAATGTCAGAGTAGTTGAAATAGAATGACTGGATGAGTATATTTGAAAGTCAATAGTAGTATATAAGGTGACCCTCCACACGCACACACACACACACACACACATGCAACACACACACCACACACACTACACACACACACACACACACACACTCACACACAACACACACACATACACACACACACACACAAGAGGACAAAGACAGATGTTCCAGGGAGGGGGACACAGAAACAGAGGCCACAATGGAAGTTGAAGACCACAAATGAGTCAGAGAGATAGTAGGAAGTATTCTTCTAGTCATAGAGTTGTAAGGCAGTGGAATAGCCTAGAAAATGACGTAGTGGAGGCAGGAACCATACACAGTTTTAAGACGAATGGTTTGATAAAGCTCATTGGAGCGGGGAGAGAGAGGGCTAGTAGCAACCGGTGAAGAGGCGGGGCCAGAAGCAAGACTCGACCCCTGCAAACCACAAATAGTGAGTACAAATAGGTGAGTACACACACACACACACACATACATATCAGCATATATACACACACACACAAAAGTCATAACGAGAAACTGACAGAACACTCCATCAAGCCTTTGGTCCATCCAGCCTAATTCACAGAAGCTGCCACACCACATGCATGGTCCCAGCCCAGTTCACTCAGAATGAATAATGAGTGAAATGAAGATCGTTTACTCTCCTCGATGATCCCAACGAGGGAGGATTACACGGACTAGTAGAGTGATCAACTTGTCTTCTTTCCCCTTATTGACAATACATCTGAAGTGGTACATTACTACGCATCTTTATATCTTTAGTAACTGGTCTGGTGATATGTGCTCAAGAAACCTTTCAGGTGTTTAAAAGAAATGTTCAGTATTAATAACTTTCCCACGAATTAAAATAGAAACGGACGCCTTGTTTTCCATTTTCCTATTAGTAAATTGTAATTTTTTTCAGCAATGGGAAAGTCTGGCAACAAGTGTTGTTTCTGTTTCACGGTTAACGGACTGAGGATTAATCCCCTGTGTCCCTGGTGAACCACACAAATTTAACACGATTTAAGTATTATAAAAATAGTGATAAGAAAATTAACATGATAACCATAATGAGTAAAATTTTTAAGACAGTTTGGATTGTAATGCATTGTTTAAAAACCTTCATATATATTACTGAATATGTGGTGTGTGTGTGGTTGTGTGTGTTGTGTGTGTGTTGTGTGTGTGTGTGTGTGTGAGTGTGTGGTGTGTATTTATTACTGATAGCCTATATCGTATACGAGTTAACGTCATATATGTCCCTTTCATAAAACCACGAAAAACAATAAAGAGCGATACATGGCGCCATGATAACCTGTAAAATCATGATTATTCACGAATAATTAATCTAGTTTGGAAAAAAAGAGCCAGAGAGACTGTCCCAAATGAAACAGACTACCCCACCATTAGGCGTGTGAGCTGCTCGACACAGGAAATTATTCATCAGTGTTTTCATTGGTCTAAAATTACCATGTCAGGCCGGGCCCGTCCACGAGATGATGCAATGGTGTGCTGCATCTCATTGAATACAGAGACAGCCTCATTTTTATCATAATTTTTTACTAACGTATTGAACGTAAGAACCATGAGCTGAAAGAACACTGAATTACCATTGTCGGCTTAGAACATTCATCACTACTCCTAGAACTGGTTGAGTGCATTCGTCAGTTTTCTACTCATAGTCAAGTTCACCACTCACAGTCAGGTTAAGGGGGCACAGATCAGTCAACTCCTCACAGATCAGGTAACTCCTTACCGATTAGGTTAACGAATCAACAGGTGAAGTTTAATACTCAAAGGTGTTTTTAATAACCACAGTCACTTAGCGACTCCCAGGACGTTAAGTGGCTTCTTTGTCAGGATAACTACCTGTGGTGATGAATAACTACCTCCTGGCAGACTACCCCAGATCTGACAGCTACCAGGTAAGGCTTTCTTAGGTTTAGGGCCAACCCTTCCTGCTCTAGCTAACTACATTAAGTTTCGACTAACTACGCGGACAAAATTATAGTTTTTATAGAGTTTAAAAAGCTTTCCGTTGATAAAACAGGAATTAAAGAAGGATGGTAGGTGGAATGAAGGAGGGTGGGTTCATGGATAAAGGTGAATACAGTGGTGGTGGAATGAGGAAAGGGGAACGGAGGAGGATTGGGTAGAATGAGGTGGAAGAGAGAGAGAGAAGAGGTGTGGTAAAAGCCATGCTGGAAGGAATTTTGTTTACAAACTAAGCATAATAAGTTGCAAATCATTAGCTTTGTGTGTTGACTATAATATATATATATATATATATAAAATATAATATATATATATATATATATATATAGGTAGGGGACGATATATAAATATTATATATATAATATATATAATATATATATATTAATATGTGTGTGTGTGTGTGAGTGTGTTTATAGTTACCTGTGCATACCGAGCTGTGACCGAGCAGGTGAGAGCTCAAGCTTCTCGTGTTAGGCAATCTTAACCATAACAACGCGAGCAACAGCCTTCCTCGCATCTTGGGCTCAGTTCCTGTCTCCTCATTAGCTCCGTTGACGAATTAAAACCTCCACTATAAAAAAAAAAAGCTTCATAATGTTACTCTAGACTCATCTGATGCTCAGCTACCGTTTAAGCTCTTTTATTACGGTACATTCTATGTCAAAAAGCTGACCAGTTTGTCCACGCACATTGTATGTTGTGGCAGTGGAACCCTTTGAAAATCGAAGTTTATAGCTCAGTTTTACCCGCCACGTAGCGCTCTTAATTTTCCGAATTAGTCCTGTACAAATCTCAGATCTTTCATATGATGCATAAGCGCGAATAGGTGTGAAGCCATAGCAACTCCAAATTCAACATGATTACTCTCAGTCGGGCTTCTCTGCTCGTCCTGGCGTAGTATGTTTCAGTTCAACAGTGGTTCAGAAGTTATAGGAGGAACTCATCCATCTCCACTCCCAGCACAAGGGTGTAAAATGTCCTATTGGTTACCAGTGCTATGGTTCGAGTCTATCACAATGAACTTGGGGAAGCTTAGACACCACCAAGCGCTGTTCAGTATACAGCTCAACTCTCAGTTTGGTTCATCATCTTTCAACACAAATCATGTGTGTGTGGGGGGGGGGGTCTATTAAGAACTATGCCTATAAAATGGGGAATAGGTACACGCTCCTCGACTACTGCCACCTGTCTGTCCTGGCGCTCCTGCGGCAACTGCCTCGTGGATACATTTTTAATTGTCAATGAAGATCTTTGTATTCCAGCTGGTTCATATTTCGCGCCACGCTTGTGCCTGACACTAGATGGCTCACCATCTCAGCCTACACCAATCTTACCCGCCCTCACTCAGGCAGCCGACCTACTCAGTAAACAAGGTCTACTCGTCACTCTCTCTTGGGTTGGCCGCTCCGGCCTGGTTACTTAAACACACTGCCTGTGTACCACGAACCCAAATAAAGTAGAAGCCTCCGACGCCTTACCATTCATCCCTGGCTTGCACAGGACACAAATTTATCGACAATAAGTAGTTGCAAGCGGCCGGTCGCAGCAATTTGTTTGCCGCGAGAGAGGACGGCAGACGAAGGTATCACTCCTTCATCACGAACCATAACAAGATGCATCCGTCTCTCTGCGAGTTGTCCTTAAGCTTGTCTGCAAGTTTCAACATTCATACAAAAGATCAGCAGATCCAAGCCGAATTTGCTGCATTTTTCCTCGAGAAATCTGTGTACGTCACCCTAGGTCTTTCACGCGTCCCGACGCTGTCTTCAGTCCACCTGTATGTTTCTGCTGATATTGCTTAGCCACAGCACGGAGCTATTTCAGCAAGACAGAGGTGAGTTTGAGTGGTGCTCTGCATCCAGTGTGGGGTGATCTTCCAAGTGGGTATGTGGGTGGGCGGAGGACGCGCGGATCCTCCCTAAACACACCACCCACGCTCATCTCAACACCATTACCACAACACTCACTCTCCCTCTGCTTTTTCTATGAATTCAGTGTGAATTCTTTGCCAGAGCTGGTGTGATTGAGTGTCCGAGGTCACTCGAAGCCACATGTGGATAGGCCACGGGATCAAGCCACGTGAATTACCAGCCACATTCTGTTGTCTTCTGCCTGGCATCACCCAGTGACGTCACCATGCGCCCGCATCACTACCCTGACATCATTCTGTTCGACGTCACCTCGAGACGTCACTCGGACGTCTGGCCCACGTCACCTCGAGACGTCACCATGGAAGTCTACCCGACGCCACCTCACGACATCACCCGGACTTCTGCTCGACGTCACTCTGACGTCTGCCTGAAGTCACCTCGCCAATGTCACCTACGACATCTCTCACGACGTCATGCCTGACATAACCACAGGATGTTACATCTTTTTTTTTTTTTTTTTATTCGCCGGTATTCTCCCGCCGGGTCTCTTCAAGTAGTGGTGACCCGGCCTTGGCTCCTATCTGGGGAGTGTCTCGAGACTTAAGTCTCCCATGGGAGGAGTACAGTACCTCCTCATCTTTGGGACCAAGTGTCCCCAGGCCTAGCCACATTCCCCGCCCTCACGGGCTCGTAGGGAGAAGCTAGGCCTCTGGTCTGCCATCTACCCCGCCTCAAAGGGCTCGTGGGGATGGCAGTCTTATGAGCTGCAGATGGTAGCAAGCTATAGTGTTATAGTTTCACAGTGAGCAATTTGTATCAGTATTGTTGAGAAGATTGAGAGAGGTGTGTCAAGTGTTTAAATCCTCTCAGTCAGTGTTCTCACATGTTCGTGAATGCCTACGTGTCGATTTTTGCATAGAAAAGCGTCATTTGCTATTGTAAGCCATGTTGTAACTGCATGTGCAGTGCAGGTGTGTGAAGTTTTCCGTGTGTTTGTTGATGTGTGGTCTGAGCCTATATGTGTGTGTGTAGACCACAGTATGGTCTGAGCCCAGACCACTGGTAGCACCCTTGTGTTACATGCCAACCATTGTGACCATTAACAGCTAACATTAGGCAGTCCAGGTGTCAGTTTAAGAGCGTCTGAGCCCTCCCCCCACTTAAACAGAGCTCTTTTTCTTGCCGTTCGTGTATGCCCGAGTCGCACCTGCTACGTCTCCCCACTGAGACTCGTTTCACTCCACCTGACCGTTAGAGTACAGTTATGTGTAGAAAACCAGTCTGAGGATGCTTAGACTAACCTCTGCTATGACTCCAACTCTGTCGAGAAAATGACACCATCAAGACAGTAACCCTGTTGGCAGGCGACTATCTGACTCGTATCACAGCTTCAGCGAGCAGCTTGCACAAAGATGGTGTTACATTGACTGCTAGCCCGTTCACTCCAGTTATGGCGTATGTGCTATGAACTCCTAGATGTTTCACCTGAATCATCTCTGCCACGACTCACTCCACACTCACCGGCAGTGACAGCTCCAGCAACAGTACCAGTCGAGAAATATCCTCCTGAGTCACCAGAAGAAGTCATGCCCAGTTGCCAAGTTCTGAAGGCACCAGCAGATTGAGTGAGCCCTGCAGCGACTTCTCCACGATGACTGCTTCACCATTCCAGAGGAGACTGTACCCAGCTACGTCACAGCTCAGCCACAGCGATGTCTCTTGTGTTGCAGTATCTGTCCAGATGCAGAAAGGTGTGTAGTGATGCCCGCCGAGGCTCACTGCCTTGGATCTTGTTTTAGTACACATCCTTTTTTTTCTTCCCTCCATGCACACGAAAATCACTCACTACGAAAACAAAAGACTTGGCAGACGATGCAACATCCCCCCAATGAAAAGCAGGGGTGTCACTAGCACGTTAAGAGACCATACAATAAGTGTCAGGGGCCAGAGACTGCTCAACTGCCTCCCAGCATTCATAAGGGGGATTACCAACAGACCCCTGGCAGTCTTCAAGCTGAACTGGACAAGCACCTAAAGTCGGTTCCTGACCAGCCGGGCTGTGGCTCGTACGTTGGTTTGCGTGCAGCCAGCAGCAACAGACTGGTTGATCAGGCTCTGATCCACCAGGAGGCCTGGTCACAGACGGGCCGCGGGGCGTTGACCCCCAGAACTCTCTCCAGGTAAACTCAAGGTAATGTAGGAAGTTTTTTTTTTTTTTTATCCATGTCCACATGGATTTGAGAGGGACTTGCACATCGGAGCTTGTTTCTTGGGTGGCATTGAAAATTGGTTGGTCAAATGTTTGTTAGTGGATGAATTGTAAAGGACCTGCCTAGTATGGGCCAACAGGTCTGCTTCAGTGTTCCTCCTTTCTTATGTTCTTATGTTCTTACATGTATATATGTTTTTATTTGTGTTCTGTGCCTTGTTCCTGTGGGAGAGAGAGTTTCTTCTCAGTCATCATGGTCGAGACGACCATGGGTAGGTAGCCGAGCAATGTATGCCCAGCTGGGTTCATATTTCGTGCCATGTTGGTGCTGACACCTAGTGGCTTACCAATCTCAGCCAGCACAACCGTTACCTGCTCTCACTCAGGTGTCGACTTCACTCATTAAAACAAGGTCTACTTCATCACTCTCTCCTTGGGCTGGCCCTCTGGGCCTCGGCACTTAACACACTGCCTGTGGACCACGAACCCAAATAAAATAAGAAACCTCCGAAGCCTTATCATTCATCCCCAGCTTGCACAGGACACAAAATTTATCGACGATACCTTTGCTTCATTATTTCGTCTCTTGTTATAGTTTCCAAGGTACAACCTGTCCTCCGACGAGTACGTTAATTTTCAATTTATTACTAATCGGCAGTCCAACAGTAGTAGATAATACATATGAAATTCTCTTAAAAAGTTGTAGGTACATATTTTACTTATATCTTGATGTTAGTTCCGTATGTTTTTTTTTTTTACTTATTTCGAATATGAATGTTTAAATTAAAAACTTATTTATGACTCAGAAACCGAGCTGCCGAGGTGCCTGTAGGAACCTCGGGGAAGTTTTGGGATAGTGCTTTTAATATTACCATTTCTTTGCCTCTAAAAATAATAAGAGGGACAATATCGTGACTCAAAAAAAAAAAAAACTGAACTTAGAAGACTGAAACTTGTGACGATGTTTCAATCCAGCTTGGACCATTTGTCACACAGAAAAGCGGAAAGGTAAGGAGGTTCAGGGGGCGGGAGATGGGCATTGTAAAACTGAGGGAGTAGTAGTGTAGTAGTAGTGGTACTTAGTGGTAGCAGTACCAATAATAGAAGTGCATCAGTGAAAATGTGGCAATAAGAAGGTAGTAGCAGTAGTGAAGAGAAAGTGAGCACAAAGAAGAGTGTAAGCGAGTAAAAAGTAATAGCAGCAGTAATAGCTGAGGTAGTCTAGGGAGCAAGAGAACAGTGAAGCACTGCAGGAGAGCTGATGTCACACAGGTTAGAAAAAATATTATTTATCACTACCACTACTGCATTCTTATTGCCGCTTCTTCATAGTTGCAAATCTTCGACTACTACTACTACTACTACTACTGTTACTACTACCACCACAACTACTGATGCTGCTACTACTATCATTATTACTACTCCTCCTTCAGTGGTACTACTACCATCTACTGCAACTACTGCTGCTACTACTGCTACATTATTAACTACTCCTCCTTCAGTTCTACCACTCTCGTCCTCGATCCTCTCTCGTATGTATTCTCACTGACTAGTTCAGCGGTCTTAACCTGGGGTCGTGACCCCTGGGGATTGTTTTGGAGTTTCTCGGGGGACACGAAGGGTTCGGGAGAATATACTTTATTTTCGATATTTTGAATTAGCCAGCTGGGTCTTTTCTAGTTTAATGAGTGGCAACACTGATCATACGTGCAGTGGTCTGCTACAGTAAACACATCAACCACAACCAGTCACTCAGTTCATTGCCGTGGGGGATGATCCATATGCCGCTCTTGTTCCGTGACTCCCAAGGCGGTTTCCTGTTTTGCACAATGTCTGCCAAGAAGCGAATTGTACAATGAAGCCTTTCCTCAAGATGGGTTTTCACAAGCATCATTCAGAACCCTGCTGACATGAGGTGCTGCCTGTCGAGCACTGCTCCTCACTTTGATAGATTTATGGCTGCAAAACAATTTCAACTCTCCTATTGAGTGAATGAGAATAGGTTTGGTATGTTCAATAGTTCTGTGAAATTTGCAGTGTTCTGGCATTTGTGAGGCTATGTGGAATTTTTCAAGGTTTTGTTCTGTGGCACTTTCAGTAAACCATGTCTTTCTATCATTTCGTTTTCACAAGGTTCACCATTTAAAAATTTATTATAGGGTCACCGTAATACCCTGAAGAGTCTCGGGGGTCATAGAACGAAAAAGGTAAGAACACTGGACTAGTTGATGGTCCAAGTCAATCAATACGTTGTCATAAGTAACATGTTCTTAACGCGGTTGAGTTTTTATACTGCTATGGATATGTAAACCTAGTGTAATTACATTTTTAATATTTATAGAGCCTGTTTGTGTCATAGATATTATATTCAGGGATTATTAATAATCTTTGTAGGACATGTGTTGCGATATTAAGAATCTTTCATTGCATAGAGCATAGAATAATAGAGTTTTGTTACCAATGTCTGTAAATTTTAATACCTCGATTACACTGTTTCGGGAATCTTTCTCTACAACTTCTTCATACTGGTGATTAAATTTCCTGATCATCTTAAATTGAAAAAAAAAAATATTTTCTGACATCCCAATAACTTATTTGTTTTCATTTTGAACTGTGCCACAGTGTTCCAGTTTTTCGCATCGACGACAGTCTTTCTCTGTCAGCGCTTTATTAAGTCCTCTTAGCATATTTTATCCTGCAATAATCTCTTCCATTGATATTCTTTGGCTTTTGCTCATAAGTTGTTTGCCATAGAACAGGAATACACTGTGATCGCTTCTGTATTTGTAGCAGCAGGAGTTGAGCCTCAGCTTCAGTCCAGTACTTACCTACTCACCTATATGTGGTTGCAGGGTCGAGTCATAGCTCCTGGAACGCCTCTTCACTGGCCTTTTCATTGTTTGTGTATGTGTGTACTCACCTAATTCACCTACTTGTGGTTGCAGGTGTCGAGACTCAGCTCCTGGCCCCACCTCTTCACCGAGTGCTACTCTCCCTGCTCCATGAGCTTATCATACCTCAACTTAAAGATATGTATGGTTCCTGCCTCCACAACCTCACTGCTAGGCTATTCCACTTCCTGACTACTCTATGACTGAAGAAATACCTCCTAACATCATTGACTCATCTGGATCTTCAACTTCCAATTGTGACCCCTTGTTTCTGTGTCACCTCTTGGCACATCCTGTCTCTGTCCACCTTGTTTTATTCCACGCAGTATTTTGTATGTCGTTATCATGCCATCCCCTAACCCTCCTGCCTCCAATGTCGTCAGTCCGATTCCTTTAACCTTTCTTCATAGGACATTCCCCTTAGCTATGGAACTAACTTGTCAAAAACCTTTGCACTTTCTCTGAATTTCTTTGACGTGCTTGATCAATGTGATTCCAAACAGGTGCTGAGCAAAAGCATACTCCAGTATGGGCCTGACGTACACAGTGTACAGTGTCTGTGAACGTTCCTTACTAAGGTATCGGATCGCTGTTCTCAGGTTTGCCAGGCTCTATATGCTGCAGCAGTTATCTGGTTGATGTGTGGTTCCGGAGACGTGCTCGGTGTTATACTCACCCAAGATCTTTCTTCTTGAGCGAGGTTTGCAGTCTTTGGCCACCTAGCCTATACTCCGTCTGCGGTCTTCTGTGCCCTTCCCGATCTCATGACTTTGCATTTGTGTTGTTGTGTGTGTGTGTGTATGTGTGTGTGTGTGTGTGTGTGTGTGTGTGTGTGTGTGTGTGTGTGTGTGTGTGTGTGTGTGTGTGTGTGTGTGTGTGTGTGTGGTGTGTGTGTCTGTCTGTCCGTGGGGGCGCCTGCGTGCATGTGTGAAAAACAGTGAGGGGGAAAAAACGTATATCTGGCCCCCAGTGTGATTCACTTTCTCCGAAATTACTCAGACACTATGCTTGAATTCGCATATAGCTAGCACGTACCACCTTGTACGAGTGAGAAACTGACGGTCACGGAAGACGGATTGCTGATCATTGATGTTATCACACCTTATCCTGCCTTAACTACTGTTATTTGCATAAATTACTATCATGAATGTAAACCTTTGCAGTTGCAAAGAAAAAGTGTTTTACGATGTTTATCTGATGAGTGTGAGTCACTCGTATTTTTAGTCAACATTATGTGTCTAATTTTGTTAGATAATTATGGTCGTTTAAAGAGATATTTAAAGAGGTTAATGCATTCAGTGACGTCACAATTCGTGTAAATTGCCATGGATTTCCTGTCGTTGTTTGTATTGGCGTTCTTTGTGTAGTCGTTGTTTGTATTGTTGCTTTTATTGTCGTTTGTATTGTTAATTGTGGCGATGTTTGTATTGCCGTTGCTTGTATTGTCGTTTCTTGTATTGTCGTTGTATTATTTTTTTTGCGAGTTTATATATCTAAGGGATTTTAAACTGTTGGTTATTTATATGCGACAACGTTTCGCATGAAAAAAATATGCGCACCACAAGACTCTCAAGAATTTAGGTCACTGTGATAAGAATCAGTAGTGGCATCTGGACTCTGTAGCTGCAGGTTCAGTCACGCATGACATACACTGCTAATTTTGACTGGGGAAATTTTACATTAGGTCAAAGTGCTTTATCTTCAGCTTCCTTCATCTTCTTTTATCCGCCTGCTCTTCTATGCCATGTGTGGCACCCTCTCTCTCCTGTTAATTTTCTCTTTCGTTACCTATGACTATGATTTTCTATTCATTTTTTTCTTTTTATTTCTACTCTTCCTAATTATTCTATGTAATTTCGTATTTTATGCATCTTCTGTCATTGTTTAGATCGCCAGTAAATAAGTAATGCCATCAATAGGAAGATAAAGAAATACCTTCTGAATGCAACAAGCAGGATTATAAATTATTTCACACTGATAGGGTCAACAGGAAGAGTGGTGGAGTGGCGATGTATGTCAGAGATAATTTAAATTGTTGTCTTAGACATGATACAAGATTAGAAACATCGAACACAGAATCTGTTTGACTACAGTTTCTCGAGGGACGTGACAAATTAATTTTAGGTGTGATTTATAGGCCCCCAAACCTTGATAGGGAGTGCAGTAAGCTTTTATTGGACGAAATTCATAAGGCATCTAGATATGAAAATGTTGTGTTAATGGGAGATTTCAACTTTAGACAAATTTATTGGAACAATATGACAGGAAATCTCGAGTCTAATGACTTTCTTGATACTGTTCAGGATTGCTTTTTAGAACAGGTTGTGACAGAACCAACTAGAGGAAACAATCTGCTTGACTTGATTTTTTCCAACAAAGAATCACAAATTAATAATCTTGAGGTTAATGATGAACTTGGGGAAAGTGATCACAAATCACTTAGTTTCAATATATCATGGAATTACCCAGATAACTACAATCAAATCTCTGTCCCAGACTTTCGCTTGGCCGATTATGTGGGAATGAAAAATTACCTGGGTGGGCTAAATTGGGATGACCTGACTATAGGTCAGGTAGGTGATCTTGGTTACCAATATGACATTTTTCAGAGCACAGTTCTAGCTGCCCAGACAACTTTTGTTCCGAGTAGAGAAATTAATCTAACAAGAATGATCCCAAATGGATGAACACATAGATTAAAACATCTCATTGGTACAAAGAGAGGCATATTAGGCGTATCAAAGAGGGGATGGGCGTTTGAAATCAATATATTCAAATAAAGAGAGAAATAAAAAAAGGTATAAGAAAAGCAAAAGGGGATTATGAGGCTAAGGTCGCAAGGGATTCAAAGACTAACCCAAAAGGGTTCTTTCAGGTATACAGAAGTGAGATTAGGGACAAGATAGGCCCACTTAAGAGTAACCTAGGTCAGATCATTGACAGTGATATGGTTATGTGTGAAATTCTCAATACCTACTTTCTCTCAGTTTTTACCCAGGAGAATACTAGCGAAATTCCTGAAATAATAGATTATATAGAACAGGACGATAATAAATTATGCACGATTGCGGTAACTAGTGACATGGTCCTCAGACAAATAGAGAAACTAAAACCTAACAAATCCCCAGGCCCTGATGAACTGTTTGCAAGGGTGTTAAAGTAATGTAAAGAAGAACTAGCATACTTGGCTAATCTTTTAACATATCACTACAAACTGGCATAGTGCCTGATAAGTGGAAAATGGCAAATGTAATACCTATTTACAAGGCAGGTGACAGGTCATTGGCTTCGAACTATAGACCAATAAGCCTTACCTCCATAGTGGGAAAATTTATGGAATCAATAATTGGCGAAGCAATTCGTAGCCAAGATGGCTACGAATTGAATCTCAATATGGCTTTGAATCTCAACACTGCATTACAAAGGGGCGGTCCTGTCTTACGAATTTACTAACTTTTCTCACTAAGGTGTTTGAGGAGGTAGATCATGGTAATGAATATGATACTGTGTATATGGACTTCAGTAAGGCTTTCGACAGAGTTCCACATCAGAGGCTATTGAGGAAGCTTAAGGCACACGGAATAGGAGGAGAAATTTTTTACTGGGTAGAGGCATGCTTACAAATAGGCAGCAGAGAGTTTACATAAATGGGGAAAAATCAGAATGGGAGCACGTCACAAGCGGGGTTCCGCAGGGGTCAGTGTTGGGCCATTTTTTGTTCACAGTTTACATAAATGACATAGATGAGGGAATAAATAGCGACATAAGCAAATTTGCTGATGACACGAAAATAGGCCGTTCAATTCACTCTAATGAGGACCATGGAGCACTTCAGGATGATTTGAATAGACTGATGCAATGGTCGGAGAAACGGCAGATGCAGTTTAATATAGACAAATGCAAAGTCCTAAATGTTGGACAGGTAAATAACCGTCACATATAACTAAATAATGCAGATCTTAATATTACGATTGCGAAAAGATTTAGGAGATCTGGTTAGCAGTAATCTAAAATCAAGACAACAGTGCATTAGTGACGCAATAAAGCTAACAGAATCCTTGGCTTCATATCTAGAAGCAAAATAAAGAAGTCCTCAGGTTGTTCTTCAACTCTATACATCCTTGGTTAGGCCTCATTTAGATTATGGTGCGCAGTTCTGGTCACGTATTACAGAATGGATATAAATGCACTGGAAAACATACAGAGGAGAGACAAAGAGATCCCATGTATCAGGAATCTTTCCTATGAAGATAGACTGAGAGCCCTGAATTTGCACTCTCTCGAAAGGCGTAGAATTAGGGGGGGTATGATGGAGGTGTATAAAAGGAAAACCCGGAAAAAAAGGGTTTTTTAAATAGCGGCTGAAAATTTTCCCGCCCAAAACAGGGCCCCAAACAATGGTTTCAAGTTGGAAAATTCAAATTTTAGGAAGAAAATAGGAAAGCACTGGTTTTGGTTTAAAAGGTTGTGGAAGTGGAAAAAAAACTCCCAGTACAGTTTTTTGAGGCAAAACGTTGTGTAAAAATTTAAAAATAGGTTTTGATTTAAAAACATGATGGTGGGGGGTGGTTTTTGAGTTTTGGGCCTGACTAGCTTTTACTACTAGGTCCGATTTCGGTGCCTTTCCTTTTAATGGGAAATGACCTGATTAGGGGGGTCACTGGGCTAACCGGGGGGGGGGACATGGACCTCCTTTTGCATGGGTCAGTAGGCCTGTTTTCAGTGGGTTCCCTTTTTTCCCTTTTGTTTTTTTGTTTTTTAAAAAAAGGCCATGGGAAACCCCCCACTTTGTGCATGTTAATTTATAGTGAGGCCCTTTAGTGATACTCGAAGATTTTTTTTCAAAAACTGCCCCCTTTAAATCAGGGTTTAATTTTTTTTAAAGAACACAAACAGAAATCATGACCCTCTCGGGTAAAAAATATTTCTTTGGGGCTGTGGGAAATTTTTTACTGACAAATTTAAACAAATCCCCAAATCTAAATCGGTGAAACACGCACAAATTTCAAAGCCCTGCTGTTTTAAAGCATTTCTCTTAAAACCTGTGGCAGCTGTGTGGAATTTTTTAAGGGGACCGAGCGATGAATGCAAAATATGCAACCCGTCCTACTACAGCAAAGGTTTGGCTTCCCCGTTTGGGGATTTTTTAAAAAATTTTTTTTGATGTACATTATCAGGTCAGGTTTCCCCTTTGGGGTGACTGCCGTCAATAAAAAAATATTATTAAAATTTTTTAAAAAATTTTTTCTAAAAAAGTCATTAAATACAGCAACACACAAAACCGACAGAAACTTGAGAAACTCGAATAGAATATCACACAGTAAAATACAAGCTTTAATTCGTATGGCAGTCACACATTTGACGTTCTTAACGAGATGTACTGATGTTGACAAGGAAGACGAGCTGTGCAGAAATCTTGCAATGAACAGCAAATGCATAGTTGGTACACTGAAAATGCTGAAAGCATGAAGATAAATTTAAATTCAGATTAATTTTTACGGTGTCCAGTACGATTATATTTCTCATAGTGTAGGTAATTATAATTATAATCATGGGGGAGAGCTAAACTTCATAATCTTACGTTATATTTGCAGTTCCATAACCTATACTCCTATATTCGTCAAGCATTTTCGACAATGCCGTTGTCCCGCGGAATTGAGTAGAGACTCTTGCTTCCCTCCTATCTAGCGCTGTGGTTCGTAATCATTTTGCGTGCGGCTAGCAGTAACAGCCTGTTGATCAGACCATGATCCACCAAACGGCCCCGGGGCGTTGACCCCGAAACCCTCTCCAGGTATACTCCTATGTTCGCTTTTACACTGCACTCACCTACCCAACAATCTCCTTCCTCAACTTTTAGTAGTCCACGACTATCCACTATTACCTTTCTTCATTTTCACATTTTCCTCATCCTTCCTTTCCTCTCACATCCCTTCTACCACCTTTTCCCTGCCATATTCCACTCACTGTCCAACGCACTGTTCTCGCAACTCTTTCCCACACCATCCACCTATGAAATTGTGTTTCTAAACGATGCACAGAACATGCAAGAAACCACCTTCACCAATGAAGTCAACGTTTCTGCTACATCCCACGTTTCTTTCCTATCACCCTTTTTCCACCTCCAGCTCCCATCTCACTTCAACACCAAAAGTCCCTCCAACACCCTGCGAACACCAACCCGTCCTAATCAATTTCTGCACCATAGCTCCATCTTATCTACTTATTTTCTTTAAATTTGGACAGATGTATAAATAGGAACGGTTTTGGTAGACTCTGCCGCTCAACTGGCCATAGTAAATGCTCCCTTATTCTTAAATTCTACGAGATTGGCAGACAGATCAAGTGTCTGAAGCGACGCATGGCAGTTATTATTATTATTATTATTATTATTATTATTATTATTATTTATTATTATTATTAAATCCATAGGAGCCATACAGTACGCGGAGACTGGAGGCAGTGTAGTTTGATCTTAGGAAGTGGAGGGCAAATCTAATTCTCTGAATCAAGATTCTATCACGAGAATCATGGCACCTACCCCACGTCAAGGATCAAACGCAAGAGCAGCTGCATCCTCGGGGGTCACATTGGTCAACGAGCGAGAGCAACGGTGTGAAATTTTCTCATTATGTACTGAGTTAACGATATTTGCTCTCAAAGAGGGTAATTTGTTTGCAATGTCAAGTAGGGGCTAAGCGGTAGGTAACGAAGGGGTGGAAAGAGGGGGAGAGGAGAGGGGAAAAATACTGCTACCCATTACAGTCCCCCAGGCATAGGGGATCGTTTTAATTTAACATGAGGAAGCCTGAATCAGGGAGAAAGGGGGTTGAAATTTAAGAGAAGAGACAGAAGAGGAGAAACGGGAGAAGTTTACAAAAACATTACCTCCTATCCTGGGATACTTTACCATGAAGGGCCTTCAAGGTCAGGGAAAGCATAGTGCCAGGGATGAAGGGTATATCTGAATTGAGGTGTTTGGGATATGTTGAAAGTAAACAGGTCGAAAATACCTTTCTTTTCCATCTTCTGTTCTCCCGCAAAACACACAAGCGTTCTCTGGTGAGTAGAAAGTGGTTTGTTGGGTGACGAATGTTATGGGAAATGACATGGGGAAAGAGAGAGAAGGAAAAAGGGGAAAAAATCTTGAGAATAGACATTATGTTTTCACCTTACCCTCTATGGAATAACAAGGTCTCATGTGTTCAATCCACCCACTATTTGAGGAAGAGCTGACCTTTCTTCATAGAGATATGGAGTGACAAGTTGTTGTTGTTCAGTTTGTGTCAGTTGTGTTGATAGTGAACATTAAAATGGTAAAAATACCGACAGATTGTTAGTAAGACACATATGCAACAGTTAGGGTATCTTTATTTTGAAACGTTTCGGCTGACACAGTAGGCTTCTTCAGTCGAGTACAGAAAGTTGATAGAAGCAGAAGATAACTTGAAGACGATGTAATCAGTCCATCACCTTTAAAGTTTTAGGGGATGTGGTCCAGTCCCTCAGTCACTTCAACTTCATATTGTTTCAGACAACGGAACATATGCTCCTTCTCCAGACTGAGGGACTGACCACCTCAAAACTTTAAGGGTTATGGACTGATAACAGCGACTCAAGTAACTTCTGCTTCTATCAACTTTCTGTACTCGACTGAAGAAGTCCTACTTAGTAGGCGAAACGTTTCAAAATAAAGATACCTAACTGTTGCATATGTGTCCTTACCTAACAATGTGTTAATGATAGTGATGGCAGCAATAGTGTTGATGATGATTAATCACTGACAACTCCCACGATCTCTCACACCCACCACAACCGCCACCCAGCCATCATCTTAGATACTATTCTCTCTAACCGCAATGTTTTTTGAGACGTTTTTGAAATATTCTTCCCACCTGTTGACATATCTTCCGACGGTGTCATCCATGCTGTTGTCCTCTATCGACTGTTTCATGCACTAGGGGGGTTATTAAACTTCCTGTTGTTGTCACCACTGTTTTAACTTATCCTTCCTACTTCTGCGACATGGTGACGGTCCCTATTCAAACTGCTGCCCACTAACCTTGACGTCTCCCTCCCGCGCGGGAAAACATTGATGACATCTTTTCCTTCATCTGAAGTCTTCTTTCCCAAACTTCATCCAAATCGATGTCATCACTGTCCTGGGTTTTCTGTCACGTGAGCATCGTGATTGGTTTTTTCTGACTTTACTTTTATTTCCAACACAACTCCCCCCAACTACAAACACCTCCCCCTCTACAAACTTTCTTTTCTTGCTACCCATTTTCCCTAAAACACCAGTTTTGCTTTTACAGTATGTCTCTTTACTCCCCCCACTGTCCCCACACTAAAACCCTAAAATTTTCCTGCTAAATCCCAGGTTCCCAATGCTACAACACTGAATTTTGTCACCCCTCACTTTTACATTTCCACCCCAAATGTCGTCCTACTACCACTGTTTTACTCCACCACCCCACTTTTCCCCCTACCACCACTACTATCCACCTCCCAGTTTTATCCCTTTTTTTACCACCATGTCTTGCCCCACCACCACCCCATCTCCTTTTTCCCTCGGATGGCGCCCGATCATTGACGGGGTTTTAGGTACCACAGGCATTCGTGTTAACAAGGACAGGACAGTTAACCAGACTTTTTGGCCCCCCGAAAAAAGGCGGGATGTGTGGGGGTCACGCTAATTGCCTTTACTGCTTGATTTTTAATGAGAGTTGGGTGATAACGTTGCTTACTACGAAATAGACACTTTTTTCAGGCCAAAAACGGGGCTGAGGTCGTTATAAAGATAATTGTTTGGTGGGGGTTTAGGAGTTATATTGGTTAGGGGCGCATAACAGCGACAGGGCACTCCCCCCACACACTGGGGAACTTCATTTGGCGCATATTAAAACCTCCCAAAAATACAAACAAATTAAAAAGCCCACCCCCAACCATCCTTATTAAAGTTTTTTTTTTTAAACTCGCCTTAAAAATTTTTTTTTTTAAAATATTTTTTATTATTTAAAGATTCCCCCCCCAAATTTTTTAAAAAATAGGACTTTTTGTACAAATAAAACCTCCCAGCCCCCCGATACCAACTAATCATAGGTTACGGTAAAAAAAACCACTCATTTCAACACAAAATTTTATTAATAATATAATTTAGATCAATGAACTGATCAAAACGTAAAAATTGGATTTTGAAAGGGGGATATAGTAGTGTTTGCGCATCTGGGGAAGGGGAGAAAAAAGGGAAAATTTTTGGGAAGTGTTGCCAATGTATATGACCTTGAACCAACTAAAAAATAATTATTGGGGGAGTTACAATTTAAATTTAGTACGTAGTAATGGCGGTAAGTAAATCTTGAGTGCCAAGGTAAATGGAACATGGGCCTTAAATTTAAATTATGTATAGAAAAGTTTTGGTAAAAGCAAAGTTTAAGAATGAATAAAAGGGTAAAAAGAACACAACCTGAGGGACCTTTTGTAGTTCCACAGTTTCCAACACCAGCATGAAATTACCTGTTAGAGTCTCACAGCTTCAAAAGTCGCATGAAGGTACCTCTTGTAGAGCCCCACGCTTCGAACCTCGCATGAAGGACCTTCTCTTGAAAAGTCTCGCAGCTTTAAAAAAAACTCAGCGAGGGGAAAATCTATACATTTTTAAACGAATATGGCATTATTGCAATAATTTTTTTCTTTACACCCCAGGAACATTCGGGGTTTCAACTCGGATAATGGCGTGCCCAGAAAACTCCAAAACCTGGGATTTCATGAAATTACCGTGATGTAGGGCCCCTATACCGGGTAATGGAATCCAAACAGTAGCAATGCCCCCCATTTTTCCTTTTTGGGGTTCTCCCGACGTAACACACTTTTAGCTGTAAAAAACAAATTTGACCACAAAAATTTGCCTAGTAAATAGGCTAATGACCCGTGAGGGATAAACAGGTAAGGATCCAAAGTTTATTGTTTTTTGTTTGTTTTTTTTTTAAAATTTTTTTTTTTTTATTTTGCTTAATAATTTCGGGGGAATTTAAACCCAACTCAACTTAAAAAGAAAAATTTAATTTGGGGGGGGAACCAAATTTTAATGAAGAAAGTGTTAAAAATTTTTAAAGAAAACTTACTTTTTAAAGCCCCAAACCTTATAGTTAAAAAAAAATTAAAGGGGAAAATTCTTTGAAAATTTTGGGGGGAATATTTTTTTTATCAGAAACACCTTGACTCCCCCAGGAAAATTAGAAACCCATTACAAAGCAATGGAATCCTCAAACCCGGGAATAATATACCGTATGTTTTTAAAACCCCAAAAATTATGGTAAATGATAAATGCTAATTTTTAAAGGGGGTTTTTTTTATTTCAGAAAAAATTCAAACCTTGGTACCCCGCAAAAAAAAACCAAATTCAAATTTATTTTAACTATATACCCAAACTGGAAAATGGAAGAGGCCAAAAAAAAACCAAAAGAATATTTTAAATTTCTTTTTATTGCAAAAGGAGTTTGTGAAAAATCTAAATAATTAATAGTTCTTTTTAAAAAATTTTTTTGGTAACCATTTAAAAAGGAAAAAGAAAAAGGTAAAAAAAAAAGAATCCGTTTTTGGAAAAACCCACTTGAGGAACAATAAAAACGCGAATTTTTAAATTTGTTAAAGCCTGTTACCCTTTTCAGAAGATTTTTAATTTATTGATTTAAGGCTAAAAATAAGGAATCCAATTATTAAAATTCCCCATTTTTTGTGAATTGATTTGTGGGAAAACTAAAAAAAAAAATTAATTTTAAGGGGATTTTTAATACAAACTTGTTTTATGAAAAACCAATTCCTTTAAAAAATTTTTTAAAAAAAAAAAAAAATTTCGATTAAAAAAAAATTTAATTAACCCCGACCATTCCTTAAAAAAGGTAAGCTCCCCTTAAGGGGGAAGCATTTGTAAAATAAAAAAAAAATCAAAAAAACGGGAAAAAGGGTAAAAAGGTTTAAACCTGGTTTTCCCCTTGCCAATAGGGCCCTTTCCCCAG
>NC_069404.1:2987356-3013951 GCF_026875155.1 Cherax quadricarinatus | reverse complement strand
GGTGCATCGTCTGCCAAGTCTTTTGCTTTCGTAGTGATGATTTTCGTGTGCAAGTTCGTACTAGTCCCTCTAGGATTTTCCAGGTGTATATAATCATGTATCTCTCCCTCCTGCGTTCCGGGGAATACAGGTTTAGAAACCTCAAGCGCTCCCAGTAATTGAGGTGTTTTATCTCCGTTATGCGCGCCGTGAAAGTTCTCTGTACATTTTCTAGGTCGGCAATTTCACCTGCCTTGAAAGTGCTGTTAGAGTGCAGCAATATTCCAGCCTAGATAGAACAAGTGACCTGAAGAGTGTCATCATGGGCTTGGCCTCCCTAGTTTTGAAGGTTCTCATTATCCATCCTGTCATTTTTCTAGCAGATGCGATTGATACAATGTTATGGTCCTTGAAGGTGAGATCCTCCGACATAATCACTCCCAGGTCTTTGACGTTGGTGTTTCGCTCTATTTTGTGGCCAGAATTTGTTTTGTACTCTGATGAAGATTTAATTTCCTCATGTTTACCATATCTGAGTAATTCAAATTTCTCATCGTTGAACTTCATATTGTTTTCTGCAGCCCATTGAAAGATTTGGTTGATGTCCGCCTGGAGCCTTGCAGTGTCTGCAATGGAAGACACTGTCATGCAGATTCGGGTGTCATCTGCAAAGGAAGACACGGTGCTGTGGCTGACATCCTTGTCTATGTCAGATATGAGGATGAGGAACAAGATGGGAGCTAGTACTGTGCCTTGTGGAACAGAGCTTTTCACCATAGCTGCCTCGGACTTTACTCTGTTGACGACTACTCTCTGTGTTCTGTTAGTGAGGAAATTATAGATCCATCGACCGACTTTTCCTGTTATTCCTTTAGCACGCATTTTGTGCGCTATTACGCCATGGTCACACTTGTCGAAGGCTTTTGCAAAGTCTGTATATATTACATCTGCATTCTTTTTTGTCTTCTAGTGCATTTAGGACCTTGTCGTAGTGATCCAGTAGTTGAGACAGACAGGAGCGACCTGTTCTAAACCATGTTGCCCTGGGTTGTGTAACTGATGGGTTTTCTAGATGGGTGGTGATCTTGCTTCTTAGGACCCTTTCAAAGATTTTTATGATATGGGATGTTAGTGCTATTGGTCTGTAGTTCTTTGCTGTTGCTTTACTGCCCCCTTTGTGGAGTGGGGCTATGTCTGTTGTTTTTAGTAACTGAGGGACGACCCCCGTGTCCATGCTCCCTCTCCATAGGATGGAAAAGGCTCGTGATAGGGGCTTCTTGCAGTTCTTGATGAACACAGAGTTCCATGAGTCTGGCCCTGGGGCAGAGTGCATGGGCATGTCATTTATCGCCTGTTCGAAGTCATTTGGCGTCAGGATAACATCGGATAGGCTTGTGTTAATCAAATTTTGTGGCTCTCTCATAAAAAATTCATTTTGATCTTCGACTCTCAGTCTGGTTAGCGGCTTGCTAAAAACTGAGTCATATTGGGACTTGAGTAGCTCACTCATTTCCTTGCTGTCATCTGTCATCTGTGTAGGACCCATCTTGTTTAAGTAGGGGCCCAATACTGGACGTTGTTCTCGATTTTGATTTGGCATAGGAGAAGAAATACTTTGGGTTTCTTTCGATTTCATTTATGGCTTTTAGTTCTTCCCGCGATTCCTGACTCCTAAAGGATTCTTTTAGCTTAAGTTCGATGCTTGCTATTTCTCTGACCAGTGTCTCCCTACGCATTTCAGATATATTGACCTCTTTTAGCCGCTCTGTTATTCATTTCCGTCGCCTGTAAAGGGAGCGCCTGTCTCTTTCTATTTTGCATCTACTCCTCCTTTTTCTTAGAGGAATAAGCCTTGTGCATACATCGAGTGCCACCGAGTTAATCTGTTCTAGGCATAAGTTGGGTCTGTGTTGCTTAGTATATCTTCCCAGCTTATGTCGGTTAGGACTTGGTTTACTTGGTCCCACTTTATGTTTTTGTTATTGAAGTTGAATTTGGTGAATGCTCCCTCGTGACTAGTCTCATTTTGTCGGTCTGGGGCTCCACGCATACATGTCTGAACCTCAATTATGTTGTGATCTGAGTATATTGTTTTTGATTTGGTGACATTTCTTATCAGATCATCATTGTTAGTGAAGATGAGGTCTAGTGTATTCTCCAGTCTAGTAGGCTCTATTATTTGCTGGTTTAAATTGAATTTTGTGCAGAGATTTAAAAGCTCGTGTGAGTGTGAGTTTTCATCAGAGCTGCCTCCTGGTGTTATTACTGCAACAATATTATTTGCTATATTCCTCCATTTTAGGTGCCTTAAGTTGAAATCCCCCAGGAGCAAGATGTTGGGTGCAGGAGCTGGAAGATTTTCCAGACAGTGGTCAAATTTTAACAGCTGTTCCTGGAATTGCTGGGATGTTGCATCCGGAGGCTTGTAGACTACCACAATGACTAGGTTTTGGTTCTCGACCTTTACTGCTAAAACTTCCACTACATCATTTGAGGCATTAAGCAGTTCTGTGCAAACAAGTGACTCTGCAATGTACAGGCCAACCCCCCCCTTTTGCCTGTTCACTCTGTCACATCTGTATAGATTGTAACCTGGGATCCATATTTCGTTGTCCAAGTGATCCTTTATGTGGGTCTCAGTGAAAGCCACGAACATTGCCTTTGCCTCTGCAAGCAGTCCACGGATGAAAGGTATTTTGTTGTTTGTTGCTGGCTTTAGACCCTGTATATTTGCAAAGAAGAATGTTATCGGACTGGTGGTATTGTTGGTACTGGGGGGGGATTTTTTTTCCGGCATTAGTATCTGTATCTGTTGGTTTGGAGTGGAGGCCATCGACTGTGGTTCCACTCCGGGAATGACTGGATTTGGTGTACGATTTCTGCCATTTCCTGCCAGTTTTTTTTCCTTCCTGGCACTAAAAAACCTCTCCCTCTTGAGTGGCTGTGGCTACCTAGGTTTTCCCATGGCCTGGATGTTTTGTATCTTTTTTTCCCCTTTAGATGGTATGCCTGGCAATTTAAGTTATAGCACAGTCTTTCCTGTACTGAAGAGGTACACATTTCAGGGTGAAAAAGCTTACAGGAAGGGAGTTTGCATTTTCCTGTTGTCATATGGGCATGGCATTTTCTAGGGTGGTCATAGTTGCATGTCCCATCTGTTTTTCCAGATTTCCCATGCCAGCAGATACCAAGTGCATAGTATGTGCGCAGGCTTGGTTTCCGCTTGCCTTGGGTTTCTGTGACTGTATTCCCTGTTGGTGCATGTTTCCCTGTCTTACTTCTATCCTCCCTAGCACCAACAATGGAACTCCCACCATTGTTTTGGTAATTTATCCTCACTATTGCTATTGGAGTCCTCTTGTTTGCTATTTCCTGCGGTATTTCTAGTTTGCAATATTGGTTTTATCTTATCTTTGACTACACTTGTTTCCCTACTATGGCTCCTGTCCCCTATGGGGTCATTTATATGTATTCCTTCCTGCGTATAATTCCCGACTACCTGGACAAAATCTCCAGCTTCACCATTACTGTCTCCCAGGACAGTATCTCCAGCTTCACCATTTCTGTCTCCCAGGACAGCACCTCCAGCTTCACCATTACTGTCTCCCAGGACAGCACTATCAGCCCCACATTTACTGACTACCAGGACATCACCTCCAGCCTTACAGTTTGTGACTACATGGCCAGTATCAAGGGCAGTACCATTCAGCCCAACTTTTTATGTTCCCATCTTTGTAGAAACGCTTCCAGGTTTTCTCTGAAAGCAGCTTTGATGTTGTCCTCTTTTAATACCCTTGTGATTTTAGTCCACAGATTTTCCTCATTTGGGCATACCCAAAAACACTTCCCTGTTTTAATACTGCTTGTAGCTAGTTCTTGGATATCTGCACAAGGAGCGTGACACCAATTTCCACAAAAAATGACAATTATCCATGTGGAAGCCCGTTTGTTTGACTGACCACAGACTACACACAGCTTCATAATGATTTGAATGGTTGATTTACTGCAATTCTACTAGCAACCTCTTGAATATTATATTAATAACCTTAAATGAAGCTCTAGCTATTTGTATTTCTGTTTCTAATTCTTTTTGTATATTGGACAGCTTACCGTCACGTTCCTGATTTTTAATGTTTGTGTTTATAAGGGCGCCTACAACCCCATCCGTTTACAGTCTGCTTTATTGTCCAACGAATCTGTTTGAAACCAGTCCCGGGTTCGGACCAGTCAAGGGTTCGGACCAGTCAAGGGTTCGGACCAGTCGATCTGCTCTGATCAGTGGGTCACTTATTTAAAACATACTGGTCGGTGATTTGAGCTAACACATGAAGGATCAACTTCAAATTATCTACCCGAGTAATATGTGATTTGACTGATACAAAAGTATAACTTGCGTGTTGAAGAGCCGGTGATATCTGGCAGCTCCTACAGTGACGAACGGTCGACCTCAACCCTTGTTTATCAATCGCTGTATCTAGCTTTTCTATTTTTTTTTTTTTTCGTCTCCACCACAATAAATGCTATATTATCACTATAGTTGACTGGTGGAAATTTTGGAGGAAGGGCGCTTTTTCTGTAGTAATAATTGCTTCTCGTTGTGTATATTGCGACCGCTGGTAACTACTGGTTATATGAACTTCACAGTAACGTCTGGTATTTCAAGAAAAGGAAACTAATGAAAGTCACTCCACTCCACTAAGTACCATTATAATACTGGTTAGTTGCTACTACAACACTGTATTCTGCTATTCACTGGTATCACTAGATTATATGCGAGTACACTAGCATTCCAGGAAGATTATTAAAACAGCTGACCTGTGGTAAGTTTCTGGCAACTTCTGGCACCTGCCTCTATAGGCTTATCACTTCATTTACAAATTCACCTGTTTTAAAATGACACTTTAGCCTTTATCATCAATATACTAGGGAGCCACTGTAGTATACACTATACACTATGTATACTCAATGTTATCAGGGAGACGTTCTTTCCTCTGACACGAAAAGTTCAATTATTATTATTTTTTTTTTTTCACACGGGACACAGGCCTATGATTCCCCTCTGGCAGTAAACTCTGCTAGGTAGTGCACACTAATTCTCCTTTTTTTGACTCAGTATGTAATGTTTTCCGCCCAAGATTGGTTCCAGGCGCTAGAGGGATGTATCGTATAGGATTGATGACACAAATTAAAGTTCTAGCATGTAAGAGCGACCGTGAAAACACGAGATAACCCGGAGCACAACGAGGCACGCTGACACGCTGGTATACGCATAGAGTTTGTCAATCTTAATGTTAATTTGCACAACTCCTGCTCTACTACCAAACATAATATAGTAGGTTTTGTCAGTGTTAAGCGTAAGTTTATTGGCTGTCATGTGCACCCATACCTAAATGAACCTTACCTGGAGTTTACCTGGAGAGAGTTTCGGGGGTCAACGCCCCCGCGGCCCGGTCTGTGACCAGGCCTCCTGGTGGATCAGCGCCTGATCAACCAGGCTGTTGCTGCTGGCTGCACGCAAACCAACGTACGAGCCACAGCCCGGCTGATCAGGAACTGACTTTAGGTGCTTGTCCAGTGCCAGCTTGAAGACTGCCAGGGGTCTGTTGGTAATCCCCCTTATGTGTGCTGGGAGGCAGTTGAACAGTCTCGGGCCCCTGACACTTATTGTATGGTCTCTTAACGTGCTAGTGACACCCCTGCTTTTCATTGGGGGAGGGTGCATCGTCTGCCAAGTCTTTTGCTTTCGTAGTGAGTGATTTTCGTGTGCAACTTCGGTACTAGTCCCTCTAGGATTTTCCAGGTGTATATATCATGTATCCTCCCTCCTGCATTCCCAGGGAATACAGGTTTAGAAACCAAGCGCTCCCAGTAATTGGGAGTTTTATCTCCGTATGCGCTCCGTGAAAGTTCTCTGTACATTTTTTTAGGTCGGCCAATTTCACCTGCCTTGAAAGGTGCTGTTAGAGTGCAGCAATATTCCAGCCTAATAGAACAATGACCTGAAGAGTGTCATCATGGGCTTGGCTTCCCTATTTTGAAGGTTTCATTATCCATCCTGTCATTTATCTAGCAGATGCGTTTGGGTACAATGTTATGGCTCCTTTAAGGTGAGATCCTCCGACATAATCACTCCAGGTCTTTGACTTGGTGTTTCGCTCTATTTTGAGGCCAGAATTTGTTTTGTACTCTGATGAAGATTTAATTTCCTCATGTTTACCATATCTGAGTAATTGAAATTTCTCATCGTTGAACTTAATATGTTTTCCCCCAGCCCACTGAAAGATTTGGTTGATGTCCGCCTGTAGCCTTGCAGTGTCTGCAATGGAAGACACGTCATGCAGATTCGGTGTCATCTGCAAAGGAAACACGGTGCTGTGGCTGACATCCTTGTCTATGTCGGATATGAGGATGAGGAACAAGATGGGAGCTAGTTACTGTGCCTTGTGGAACAGAGCTTTCACCCATAGCTGCCTCGGACTTTAAATCTGTTGACGACTACTCTCTGTGTTCTGTTAGTGAGGAAATTATAGATCCATCAACCGACTTTTCCTGTTATTCCTTTAGCACGCATTTTGTGCACTATTACGCCATGGTCACACTTGTAAAAGGCTTTTGGTTTTGTAATAACGTTTTTTTTTTTGTCCTAGGGTTTTCCTTTTTTTCCAAATAGTTGAAAAAGGCCCGTTACCATGTGCCCTGGTGGTTGAGGGGTTTCTGAGGTGGTTTGCTCTGGCCCTTTTCAAAGTGTTTAAAATTGGATTTATTTGGTTGAAGTTTTTGGGCTGTGTAACATCGAGGGGGGCTTGTCCTGTTGTTGAATCTAAACCCTCCTGTCCTTCTCTCTCCATAGATGGAAATTGATCATGATCTTGAGTCCTTGAAACACGGTCTGAGTCTGGCCTGCAAATCATGCCAGTCATTTGCCTGGGTTTCGACTCATTTGGCTCAGATCATCGTGTAGGACTCTGTGTTAATAATTTGGGCCCTCAAAAATTACTTGATCTCGACTTATTGGATTTGGCTCAATACGTTGAGTCATATTGGTTGGTAGCCACTAAAGTTTGTTGATGTCCTGTGTGAGGCGCATGGCTGTTGAGATTGGGGCCGCAAAGGACGGTGTGTGGCTCGATTGTTATGTGGTTTGGGATGAGGAACAGAAATACTTGTTGGGTTTCTTTCGATTTCATTTAATTGCTTGTTAGTTCTTTCCCGCGATTCACTGACCCTAAGGATTCTTTATTGCTTAAGTTCCGATGTGCTATTCTCTGACCAGTGTCTCCTACGCATTTCAGATATGTTTACCTCTTTTTGCCTCTGTTTATCTTTTCCGTCGCCTGTAAAGGGAGCGCCTGTTCTACCTATTTACTTCTGCTCCTTTTTCTAGAGGAAAAGCCTTGTGCTACATGAGTGACCACAGAGTTATATATGTTCTAGGCATAATTTGGGTCTGTGTTGCTTTGTATATCTTCTCCCAGCTTATATCGGTTAGGACTTGTTTTACTTGGGTCCCACTTTATGTTTTTGTTATGAAGTTGAATTTGGTGATGCTCCCTGTGACTAGTTCTATTGTCCGGTCTGGGCTTCCTTTCGCTACATGTCGAACTCATTTGTTGTGATCTGAGTATATTGTTTTTGATTTGGTGGATCCATTTCTTATCATTCATCATTGTTAGTGAAAATGAGGTCTTACTGTGTATTCTCTCATCTTGTAGGCTCTATTAGTTGTGTTTAAGTATTTGAATTTTGTGCAGAGATTAAAAGCTCGTGGTGTGTGAGTTTTTCATCAGAGTGCATCTTGGTTTTATTACTTCAACACATATTTGCTAGATTCCTCTATTTTAGGTGCCTAAGTTGAAATCCCCAGAGCAAGATGTGGTGCGGGCCTGAGATTTCAGAAGTGGTCAATTTTTAAAGCTGTCCTGTATTGCTGGTGATGTGCATCGGAGGCTTGTAGATTTACCACAATGACTTTTTCTTAGAGGAATAAGCCTTGTGCATACATCGGTGCCACCGAGTTAATCTGTTCTAGGCATAAGTTTGGGTCTGTGTTGCTTAGTATATCTTCCCAGCTTATATCGGTTAGGACTTGTTTTACTTGGTCCCACTTTATGTTTTTGTTATTGAAGTTGAATTTGGTGAATGCTCCCTCGTGACTAGTCTCATTTTGTCGGTCTGGGGCTCCACGCATACATGTCTGAACCTCAATTATGTTGTGATCTGAGTATATTGTTTTTGATTATGGTGACATTTCTTATCAGATCATCATTGTTAGTGAAGATGAGGTCTAGTGTATTCTCCAGTCTAGTAGGCTCTATTATTTGCTGGTTTAAATTGAATTTTGTGCAGAGATTTAAAAGCTCGTGAGAGTGTGAGTTTTCATCAGAGCTGCCTCCTGGTGTTATTACTGCAACAATATTATTTGCTATATTCCTCCATTTTAGGTGCCTTAAGTTGAAATCCCCAGGAGCAAGATGTTGGGTGCAGGAGCTTGGAAGATTTTCCAGACAGTGGTCAATTTTTAACAGCTGTTCCTGGAATTGCTGGGATGTTGCATCCGGAGGCTTGTAGACTACCACAATGACAGTTTGGTTCTCGACCTTTACTGCAAAAACTTCCATACATCATTGAGCATTAAGCAGTTCTGTGCAAACAAGTGACTCTGCATTGTACAGGCCAAACTCCCCCCTTTTGCCTGTTCTATCTGGTCACATCTGTATTAGGTTGGTAACCTGGGAATCCATATTTCGTTGTACCAAGTGATCATTTATGTGGGTCTCAGTGAAAGCCGAGAAATTGCCTTTGCTCTGCAAGCAGTCATGGTGGAAAGGTTATTTGTTGTTTGTTGCTGGTTTAGACCCTGTAATTTTGCAAAGAAGAATGTTATCGGACGATGGAGGTATTGTTGGTTTTCTGCAACGGGGGGGGATTTTTTTTCCGCGCATTTTGTTATCTGTAATCTGTGGTTTGGAGTGGAGGCCATCGCTGTGGTTCCACTCCAGGAATGACTGGATTTGGTGGAGTTTACTGCCATTCCTGCCAGTTTTTTTCCTTCCTGCACTAAAAACCTCTCCCTCTTGAGTTGGCTGTGGCTACCAGGTTTCCATGGCCCCCCTTGCTGTTTTGTATCTTTTTGTCCCTTAGGATGTATGCTGGCAATTTAATTTTATAGGCACATGCTTTTCCTGTACTGAAGAAGGTAGATTTTTCAGTGTGAAAAAGCTTACAGGAAGGATGTTTGCATTTTCTGTTGTCATATGGGCGTGGATTTTTAGGGTGGTCATAGTTGCAGTCCCATCTGTTTTTCAGTATTTCCCATGCAGCAGATACCAGCACAGGCTTGGTTTACCGCTTGCCTTGGGTTTTCTGTTGCAGTATTCCCCTGTTGGTGCATGTTTTCCCATGTCTATTTATCCTCCTAGCCCACAATGGAGCTCCCACATTTGTTTTGGTAAGTTTCCTCACTATTGCTATTGGAGTCCTGTTTGCTATTTCCGCGTTTTCATAGTTTGCAATATTGGTTTATCTTCATATTGACTACACTTGTTTCCCATACCATGGCTCCTGTCCCCTATGAAGTCCATTTATAGGTATTCTTTGCGTATAATTCCCGACTACCTGTGACTAATATCTCCAGCTTCACCATTACTGTCCTCCACAGGGACAGTTATCCCCAGCTTATCCTTTTTGTCTCCCAGGACAGGCAACTCCAGCTTCACCATACTGTCTCCCAGGTCTAGCCACTATAAGCCACATTTTACTGCTACCAATCCATCACCTCACCAGCCTTACAGTATGTGACTACATGGCCAGTATCCCAAGGCATACCATTCAGCCCAGACTTATTTAATGTTCCCATCTGTTAGAAAGCTTCAGGTTTTCCTATGAAAGCTCTTTGTGTGTCCTCTTTAATACCCTTTGATTTTTAGTTCACAGATTTTCTCAATTGGGCATACCCAAACACAATTCTCGTTTTATATACTGCTTGTAGCTAGTTCTTGAATATCTGCACAAGGAGCGTGACACCAATTTCCACAAAAATGACAATTTATCCATGTGGAAGCCCGTTTGTTTGACTGACCACAGACTACACACAGCTTCATAATGATTTGAATGGTTGATTTACTGCAATTCTACTAGCAACCTCTTGAATATTCTATTAATAACCTTAAATGAAGCTCTAGCTATTTGTATTTCTGTTTCTAACTGTTTTTGTATATTGGACAGCTTACCGTCACGTTCCTGATTTTTAATGTTTGTGTTTATAAGGGCGCCTACAACCCCATCCATTTACAGTCTGCTTTATTGTCCAACGAAACCGTTTGAAACCAGTCCCGGGTTCGGACCAGTCAAGGGTTCGGACCAGTCAAGGGTTCGGACCAGTCAAGGGTTCGGGACCATGCGATCGGATCTGATCAGTGGGTCACTTATTTAAAACATACTGGTCGGTGATTTGAGCTAACACATGAAGGATCTACTGGAAATTATCTACCCGAGTAATATGTGATTTGACTGATACAAAAGTATAACTTGCGTGTTGAAGAGCCGGTGATATCTGGCAGCTCCTACAGTGACGAACGGTCGACCTCAACCCTTGTTTATCAATCGCTGTATCTAGCTTTTCTATTTTTTTTTTCCGTCTCCACCACAATAAATGCTATATTATCACTATAGTTGACTGGTGCAAATTTTGGAGGAAGGACGCTTTTTCTGTAGTAATAATTGCTTCTCGTTGTGTATATTGCGACCGCTGGTAACTACAGGTTATATGAAATTCACAGTATACGTCTGGTATTTCAAGAAAAAGAAACTAATGAAAGTCACTCCACTCCACTAAGTACCACTATAATACTGGTTAGTTGCTACTACAACACTGTATTCTGCTAATCACTGGTATCACTAGATTATATGCGAGTACACTAGCAGGCCAGGAAGATTATTAAAACAGCTGACCTGTGGTAAGTTTCTGGCGACTTCTGGCACCTGCCTCTATAGGCTTATCACTTCATTTACAAATTCACCTGTTTTCAAATGACACTTTAGCCTTTATCATCAATATACTAGGGAGCCACTGTAGTATACACTATAACACTATGTATACTCAATGTTATCAGGGAGACTTTCTTTCCTCTTTTCATGCCTGTGTCCTTACTACTGATATTATATCACTCAGGTTGCAGTCTGTATTGCAGCACACCACCTAGAGCACCTGTAGCATTACGATACCTGAATGCAGTAATAGCTGGGTGGGGTGTGGGGGGGGAGCTGTGGGTGGTTGGCATTCCATAGGGCCTCTCTCACTTAGTTATATATTGGCTGGTACTGCCGCATTACCATAATCTGTAAAAACTTACCCTATTTCTATTGTTGCTGCCCTTGCAGCATTGCACAGCTCCTGAGAAATGTGAAAGTACTTGAGCTGAAGATTTCCACCCCCCCCATCCATGGCTTATCTTGTATACAGCGGTATCTTGACTTATGAGTGCCCCAACTTAGGAGATTTTCGAGTTACAAGCCGTCGCTCAGTCAATTTTTTGCTTTGAGTTGCAAACCAAAATCTGTGTTAAGAGCGAGCTACAGATACACCGCCACTAGTTATCTTTGACATACCTTTGAAGAGTTTCGAGAGTTTATCTACTCTGAGCCTGACCATGAGCCAGGCTTGTCTGCTGCTTGCCTGGTCAGCCAGGCTGTTGCTGCTGGAGGCCCACTGCTCCATGCCAACTCTGTACCCAGAGGAATGTCAGATACTTGGCCCAATCCCACATGCTCTCCCAAGACATAACTGGAAGGGTAATACTCCCACACTAATCCCAGATTGTAGTAAGGCACCTCGTCCCTTGTTTGGTTCTTGTATAAATCCAGGGAAGAGGTAACCTCCATTTCAACGCTTTTTCCTGAAACAATAATTAAAGTGGGTAGAGAACTGATAGTGGTGGATGGAGTAGTGATGGTGGTGGGTGGAGTAGTGATAGTGGTGGGTAGAGGAGTGATGGTGGTGGGTGGAGTAGTGATAGTGGTGGATGGAGTAGTGATGGTGCTGGGTGGAGTAGTGATAGTGGTGGGTGGAGTACTGATAGTGGTGGATGGAGTAGTGATGGTAGTGGGTGGAGTACTGATAGTGGTGATAGAGTAGTGATGGCAGTGGGTGGAGTACTGATAGTGGTGGGTGGAAGTACTGATAGTGGTGGGTGGAGTACTGATAGTGGTGGATGGAGTAGTGATGGCAGTGGGTGGAGTACTGATATGGTGGGTGGAGTACTGATAGTGGTGGATGAAGTAGTGATGGTATGGATGGAGTAGTGATGGTGGTGGGTGGAGTACTGATAGTGGTGGGTGGAGTAGTGATGGTGGTGGGTGGAGTAGTGATAGTGGTGGGTGGGTACTGATAGTGGTGGGTGGAGTAGTGATGGTGGTGAGTGGAGTAGTGATAGTGGTTCTAATACTCCAACTTTTTTTAATTGTCATTTTTGTTTTAAACGACCATTTTTCCTATAGTTTTTAATTGTATTTAATATCTACGGGAATTATCTCCTTTTTAAAACCCCTTACCACATCATTGTTCCATTTTTTTTTTTTAAAAAACTAACCAAATTGTCTTCAAAAATTTTACCTCCTTTAAAAAATATAAAATTGCCCATTTTTTTCAAAAATTCCCTTTATTCCCCAAATTTTTATTTTTTAAACTATATTGATCAAACTTATTGAAACTTCTTTTATTGACCTTTTTTATTCCATATTTTTTTAAACCTAGTATTTTAAAACTACAACTTTTTTATTTCTGTTTTACCATCCAAACTGGCTTTTATAACCAATTTTTTTGCCATTTTTATTTTTATCAATTTTTTTTTTTTTTTATTTTTTATTATTTTGTATTTAAACTTGTGTTTTTTAATCCTGTCAATTTAAATTTTAATTAACTCTAATTCTTGAAAAACAACTTATAAAAGCCTTAGTGAAATTTACAATTGAGGTTTTGTTCCTTTTTATATTTTTAGATTAATCACTTTTTAATCTAGGTCATTCTAGCTAAAAATACTTTGCCCAATACCAAATTCCTATACTAGCCATATTTGCAATTACTAGTGGAGATAGGGTTTTTTTAAAATTTTTTATTTTTTTATTTTTAGTTTAAAACCTATTGTATTTTTGCTACTCTACTCAAAACAAGACTCCACAAAAGTCATTATTAGCCCTTAAGTGAAAATTAAAAGTGGGGGAATTTTTTCTTTTTTATTTTTTTTTTAATTTGTATTGTTATATTTTTATTTTTTAAAACTAGGTACTTTATTTCCCTTTCCCACCCACAAAACATAGACAACATCAATTTCCCATTATGTGTAGTAGGGGACTTTTCTCTATATGACCAAAATTATCTGCTTTTTATACTTGCCCAAAAATTTCCTCCCAAATTTCAGATTTCAGATAGAACTAAAACCCCCACAACTCAGGTTTTAAAAAAACCTTAATTTAAACCTAGAAGATGATTAAATTCACATTGACCCTGACCCTAAACCCCTTTAAATTAAACCCAATAAAACCCTTTTTGGGGAAAGTAACTCCCTTTATTCCCACAGCATCACAACCCACCATTTACCCTAAACAATGCAAAAAGTTATCGTACTTAATTTACAACATAGGCCCTTTAGAAAACCCACTATGATGACCTCCTGCACCCCTTTTGAATAAATAAAGACACCCTTTTTCCTGCATTTTTCTTACGGGAAACCTGGCTTTAAGCAGGACACAATAGTTATCCCCCTTACCGGGATACACAGCAATTCACAACTGCAGAACAAAAAAAGGGGGGGGTTTGGTTTTGCAATCTTTACTCTAACCAATTATCTTGTTTAGCCCCCACTTCCCTTTAGTGTTTAATATGGGGAAAAATTTTTTGCTAATTTTACGGGAAAAAACCCTTAAAAGACCCCTATAAAAATCGGTCCCAATTTCCCGGATCCCTCACAAAAAACACCCCAAATTTTTCAGGGAGAAATTAAAGTCACTAATAACAAACAGACAAATAAATAAGCACCTTCTTCTCTTTGCGGGGAGATTCAACATAAAACCTTTTGGATTATGTTTGGTCACCCTGAAATGATTTCATCAAAAAATATGAAAAACAAACTTTCATCCCAAAACAATAACAAAAACCAACCAGGCTCACTGAGACAAGTGAAACCTTAATAGCCCAAATTAGGGAAAATTTTAAAATACCCCCCCTTTAAAATTCGGGGAAAATCAAAGATAGCACTACAGGGCCACTACCCTACCTTTCCCCCCTGACAAACTTTTGTTAAAACCCCCAATTGAATACAACAAAGTTCTTTTAGAAATCCATGACGAGGCCCCCAAATAAGGAAGTTCACGCTGGGCCTAGAGATTTTTGATTGGCCTACAGAATTCTCCCAAAGGCCCAAAGGGTTTTTGATGATGGAAAAGGGCATCTTTCTTAACAAAATTTCTTAGATAACAACAAACTTTTAAAAAATACCCCCGGGCCGGGGTTGAACCGCGGTCATAGGGGTCTCAAAAAAACCGCCGTCGCGTTAGCCACAAGACCCGCTTTGCCACAATAAGGGGTTCATCCAACTAGGTTATTTTTCTACACCCTAGGAAAGTTAGCACAGGCACCTCTTGTGACCCCAAATGCAAAATTTTTACAGCGAATTTTCCAGCTAGCGTGGCCGTGACGAACTCTAGCTCAAGTCCCTTCACTGCCGTCAACATGACTCAAGAAAATTTGTAAAAGACACGATTGCAAAAAAAAACCCCTTTCCCCCGGCCCGGGGTTTAAACCCCCGGGGCATAGAGTCTCAAAACTCCAGCCCGTGCGTTAGCCCCTAGCCAGTAGCCACAAAAAGATTCATCCAACTAGGGTATATTTTTTCACCATAGGAAAATTTGCACAGGAAACCTTTTGTGCCACAAATGAAGTTTTTTTTCCCGGGCGAAAAATTTCCCGCTTTGCGTGGCCGTGAAGAAAATCTAGTCAAGTCCCTTCACTGCCGTCAACATGACCAAGAAAAAGTAATGACACGATTTTTGGGAAAAAAAAAAAAAAAAACCCCCGGGCCGGGTTGAAACCCGCGGTCATAGAGTCTCAAAACTCCAGGGCCCCTTTGCGTTAGCCCACTAGACCCGTAGCCACAATAAGATTCATTTCCCAAATAGGGATATTTCTACACCAAAAGGAAAGTTAGCACAGGGACCTCTGTGACCAAAAAATGCAAGTTTTTCAGACGAATCTCCGGCAGTGAAGGGGGCTTGAGCTAGAGTTCGTCCGGCCCCAGCTGGGGATTCGTCTGTAAAAAATTGATTTTGGTTCCCCAAAAGGTGCCCGTGGCCTTTCCCTTTCCCATGGTGTTTGAAAAATAACCCGTTTTGGGGTGAAAACTTATTGTGGCTAGCCCGGTCTAGTGGCCCAACGCGACGGGCTTTGGGGTTTTTGGGCTC
Organism: Cherax quadricarinatus; assembly: GCF_026875155.1. Taxonomy (NCBI): domain Eukaryota; kingdom Metazoa; phylum Arthropoda; class Malacostraca; order Decapoda; family Parastacidae; genus Cherax; species Cherax quadricarinatus. The sequence goes on along the minus strand of NC_069404.1, from coordinate 2,998,519 downwards.
TAAAGACCGCAGGTTCAAACCCCCCGGGGGGGGGTATGGTTTTTTTTGCAATTTTGTCTTTTGAAAAATTTTTTGGAGTTTAACAAAATTGTCCCATAAAAAAAAAAAACAGATCCCAAAAAAACGGCTTGGTTGGCCCCTGGGTAACCGCACCTTTTTGAAATTTAATTGACAAGAAAAAAAACCAAAAATGAAAAACAATTTTAGACAGGGCTAATAAAAAAAAAAAGTTTTCTTTTAAAAACTATTCTCAGCTCCCCACCAAAGTAATAAAAAAAACCAACAACTATACTACTTTCCCGTAGATTTTACAGACACTAAAAGGAGATATTAAAAAAAAACCTGGAAAAAAACTCTCTCAGATTCTAGGGGCCCACAAAAAGAGAAAAAAAAAAAAAAATTTTTTGTCCTTTAAATAAACCCAATGAAACACCCCTAATCCCCACTGACACAGCTTTAAAAAGTTAAAAACGACTTCTTTTCAAACATAGGATCTAATCTTGCCAGTAAAATTCCACTTTCCCAAAGCCTGCCAGGGGGCTACCTAGATGGAAAAAATTTCCCTTTTTCCCTTTTATCTTGCACAACTGAGCCCAGGAAAATCATTTTTGGGTCTAAAGTCACTTTAAAAAAAACTCGGGAATCTGTCTCTTTTCCCACCTTTCTTTTAAAAAGCGAGCGGCCCCCTGTCCCTTTTGCAAAGCTTTTCATTACTTTTTTTAAAGGCACTAGGGGACTAGCACCTTCCCGAAACTACTCAAGATGGCAAGGGTTACACCAATACATAAAGGTGGTGACCCTACAGACTTAAACAACTATAGGCCAATATCTAACTTACCATTGCTATCCAAAATCTTTGAGAACTCGTGCACAGGAGACTGTATTCATTTATAACGGCTCAAAACATACTCAACCCCTGCCAGTTTGGATTCAGGAAAAATAAAAGCACTAATGATGCAATCATAAAAATGCTAGATCTGCTTTACACAGCATTGGAAAATAAGGAATATCCACTAGGAATTTTTATTGACCTAAGAAAAGCTTTTGACACAGTAGACCACGACATCTACTCCACAAACTTGATCACTTCGGTATAAGAGGCCATGCGCTTGCTTATTTCAAATCTTACATTACTAATAGGTATCAGTACGTCACCATTAAAGACACAGCATCAGCAACACGGCCACTTGATACTGGAGTTCCGCAGGGAAGTGTCCTTGGTCCCCTGCTCTTCCTCATATACATCAATGACCTTCCAAACGTATCCCAACACCTAAAAACCCATTCTCTTTGCTGATGACACGACTTATGTCATCTCTACCCTAATCTTGCCACCCTCAACACCATTGTGAATGAGGAGCTGATTAAAAATATCGACTTGGATGACAGCCAATAAACTTACGCTTAACACTGACAAAACCTACTATATTATGTTTGGTAGCAGAGCAGGAGATGCACAAATTAACATTAAGATTGACAACACTCTAATTACCAGAAATAATGGGGGAAAATTCCTAGGCTTATACCTTGACAACAACCTGAATTTCAGCACCCATATCCAGCATATAGCCAAAAAAAGTATCCAAACGGTTGGGATTCCTCTCCAAGATACGATACTACGTGCCGCAAATGCCCTTCTCACACTATACCACTCACTTATTTATCCATACCTCACCCATGCTATTTGTGCTTGGGGATCAACTGCAGCAACACACACTAAAGCCAATAATAAACCCAACAAAAAGCTGCAGTAAGAAATAATCACTAAATCCCATCCCTGGCAACACACCCCCCCACTCTTCATAGATCTAAACTTACTCCCAGTTCAGTACATCCACACTTACTACTGTGCAATCTACATCTACAGGGCCTTAAACTCTAATATCAACCTTGACCTAAAACGCTTTCTTGATAGTTGTGACAGAACCCACAGGCATAACACCAGACACAAATCTCTTACGACATTCCCCGTGTCCGACTAAAACCTTTACAAAAATTCAATGTATGTCAAAGGCCCTAAAATCTGGAATACCCTACCTGAGAACTCTAGAACTGCAGGGCACATTCATCACCTTAAAACTACCATTAGAAAACATCTTATCTCCCTGATACACCCGTCAACTAACTACACGATACCACTGGTGGTTCACTCTTACACTCACTCACTCATTTGACCATAAACAGAAATATTAATCTCAGTCTTAAAATAATGAATCCTGTGATACTCCAATACTGAAATATGTACTGTGCCAAAAACAAAAGCATCACATTGCTAAACTTCTTAAACTTAGTATTTAGTCACTTAGCCATAATACCAACTTACCTCATAATTTGTAATATTTTACAATTAAGAATAAAACTAAGTATGCCCGAAATGCCTAGCCATGCTAAGCGTTTAGTGGTACACTCTGTAATCACAATTTTACTACTTGTAAACCAAACAATAACCAAATTTCTGTAACATCAGCTTTGTAATCCTTATTTGAGATAAACTTGGGAATTGTAATTGAATGGTGGTGGGGTAGAGGAGTGATGGTGGTGGGTAGATGAGTGTTGGTGGTGGGTGGAGTATTGATGGTGGTGGGTGGGAGTACTGATAGTGGTGGATGGAGAAGTTATAGTGATGGTGGTGGAGTAAGTAGTGATAGTGGTGGGATGGAACGTAGTGTGTGGTGGATGGAGTAGTGATGGTGGTGGGTGGAAGTACTGATAGTGGTGGTGGCGTAGTGATGGTGGTGGGTGGAGTAGTGATAGTGGTGGGTAGAGGAAGGATGGTGGTTTCAGGGAGTGTTGGTGGTGGGATGGAGTACGTTAGTGGTGGATGGAGTAGTGATGGTAGTGGGTGGAGTTAGTGATTAGTGGTGGGTAGAGGAGTGATGGTGGTGGGTGGAAGTTAGTTGATTGTGGTGGTAGAGGAGTGATGGTGGTGGGTAGAGGAGTGATGGTGGTGGGTGGAGTACTGATAGTGGTGGATGGAGCAGTGATGGTGGTGGGTGGAGTAGTGATAGTGGTTGGTGGAGTAGTGATGGTTGTTGAGAATTTTTGGCCTTACCTGCTGTGTTTATTATAATTATATAATGAACACTTAGCTGATAAATGACAGCAAATCGTCTACACAGCCGCCCCTGCAGACGAGGTCTAGAAGCTGTCGAAACCATCACAACAGTGGGCTGTCAAGAGATACAATTTGTAAGTATAAATTACCCCTAGGGGGTGTTATGTCAGCATATTTCATTCGATGATGGCTGACAAAATACCTACTTGTTTGGACTCAAAAGTCCACACCTTACTGCCGATTATAGGTTGATTACAAACTCCTTGTGACTCAAGATTTGCGCAATCCCCCGATCTACAAGAAATTCGTAACATACCTTGCTCTTTGTAACAGTGAGCTATGTGTTCTCAACACTTCGACAGGTTATCGGTGACTTGATAGAAGCTGTTGTTCAGTGTCTTTGGGATGTCCACGTCTTCCATTGTCTAGGAAACGCACACTGGTACACTATGTTCCACAAGATTTGTTTTTATTGTTCACAATGTATCACAAGAGAAGCTGATCACACTTCTCAAGTGTTTGTGTTAGAGACCACTTTGTTTCACCACTAACGCCACATATCAGTGTCCTGGCGTCAGTCTCGTAGTAGAGTCAAAGTTAGTCTGCCCTCGCTACACTGCCCCAAGCCGTCACTGCCCTAATACACAAAAAAACGCTGACCTAGTACCTTGCATCCTTGTCACCTCCTCGATGAAGCAAGCAGAATGTTTGTTTCTTGCTGTCTTAATCATAGACAACAATGTACACTATTTTTACTATGGTAATAAAGTGGGAGCAGGATTTTCCTTAATTGTCCTGCTAAGTAAGAGATGTACTGTCTCTTATAAAAATACACTTTGCAACACTGGACTGCAAGGAGCAGAGGTCATTTGACCACGCATACGGCATCTGTGATCAATTACTCACTCTAGCAGTAAACAAGATGCTCGCCCCTTCTGAGGGCTGGCCACTCAGGGCTGAAAGGGGCTGAAGGGCTGAAGGGGGCTGAAGGGGGCTGATACCCCCCTCCTGGAGAAAATTTCTCCACAATGGTAGTGGGTGGAGTAGTGATAGTGGTGGGTAGAGGAGTGAAGGTGGTAGGTAGAGGAGTGATGGTGGTGGGTGGAGTAGTGATAGTGGTGGATGGAGTACTGATAGTGGTGGGTGGAGTAGTGATGGTGGTGGGAGGAGTACTGATAGTGGTGGGTGGAGTAGTGATGGTAATGGGTGGAGTAGTGATAGTGGTGGGTGGTGTACTGATAGTGGTGGTGTGTAGTAGTGATGGTGGTGGGAGGAGGACTGATAGTGGTGGGTGGAGTAGTGATGGTAATGGGTGGAGTAGTGATAGTGGTGGGTGGAGTAGTGATGGTAGTGGGTGGAGTAGTGATGGTGGTGGATGGAGTAGTGATTGTGGTGGGTGGGAGTAGTGATAGGTGGCGGGTAGAGGAGTGGTGGTGGTGGGTAGAGGAGAGTGATGGTGGTAGGTGGAGTAGTGATGGTAGTGGGTGGAGTAGTGGCAGTGGTGGGTGGAGTACTGATAGTGGTGAATGGAGTAGTGATGGTGGTGGGTGGAGTAGTGATAGTGGTGGGTGGAGTAGTGATGGTAGTGGGTGGAGTAGTGATGGTGGTGGGAGGAGTAGTGATAGTGGTGGGTGGAGTAGTGATAGTGGTGGGTAGAGGAGTGATGGTCTTTGTAATACTCATTTGTATTTTATAGTTATCTGTTTACAATAATGTCTTATCACTGATTTCATCATTGCTTAGTTAATCTTAAGTTAATTTTAAGCCAGCCCGTAATGCTATGCATATACGTGGCTTTGGCATGCTGCTCTTACCTGTATTTTTTTTGTACCTCTGTTTGTATGCTAAAATTTCTAAATAAATAAATAAATAAATAAATAAATGGTGGTGGGTGGAGTAGTGATAGTGGTGGGTAGAGGAGTGATGGTGGTGGGTGGAGTATTGATAGTGGTGGGTAGAGGAGTGATGGTGGTGGGTGGAGTAGTGATAGTGGGGGTAGAGGAGTGATGGTGGTGGGTGGAGTATTGATAGTGGTGGGTAGAGGAGTGATGGTGGTGGGTGGAGTAGTGGCAGTGGTAGGTAGAGGAGTGATGGTGGTGGGTAGAGGAGTGATGGTGGTGGGTGGAGTAGTGATGGTAGTGGGTGGAGTAGTGGCAGTGGTGGGTAGAGGAGTGATGGTGGTGGGTAGAGGAGTGATGGTAGTGGGTGGAGTAGTGTGGTAGTGGTGGGTAGAGGAGTGATGGTGGTGGGTAGAGGAGTGATGGTGGTGGGTGGAGTAGTGATAGTGGTGGGTGGAGTAGTGATGGTAGTGGGTGGAGTAGTGGTAGTGGTGGGTAGAGGAGTGATGGTGGTGGGTAGAGGAGTGATGGTGGTGGGTGGAGTAGTGATAGTGGTGGGGTAGAGGAGTGATGGTGGTGGATGGAGTAGTGATGGTAGTGGGTGGAGTAGTGATAGTGGTGGGTAGAGGAGTGATGGTGGTGGGTGGAGTAGTGATAGTGGTGGGTGGGAGTAGTGATGGTGGTGGATGGAGTAGTGATGGTGGTGGGTGGGTAGTGATAGTGGTGGATGGAGTAGTGATGGTGGTGGGTGGAGTAGTGGTGGGTGGAGTAGTGAAGGTGGTGGGTGGAGTAGTGAAGGTGGTGGGTGGAAGTTAGTGGGGTGGTGGGTGGAGTAGTGAAGGTGGTGGGTGGAGTAGAAGGTGGTGGGTGGAGTAGTGAAGGTGGTGGGTGGAGTAGTGAGGGTGGTGGGTGGAGTAGTGAAAGTGGTGGGTGGAGTAGTGAAGGTGGTGGGTGGAGTAGATGAGGGTGGTGGGTAGAGTAGTGAAGGTGGTGGGTTTGTAGTAGTGAGGGTGGTGGGTGGAGTAGTGAAGGTGGTGGGTGGAGTAGTGAAGGTGGTGGGTGGAGTAGTGAAGGTGGTGGGTGGAGTAGTGAGGGTGGTGGGTAGAGTAGTGAATGTGGTGGGTGTAGTAGTGAGGGTGGTTGGGTGGAGTAGTAAAGGTGGTGGGTGGAGTTAGTGAAGGTGGTGGGTGGAGTAGTGAAGGTGGTGGGTGGGTAGTAGTGAGGGTGGTGGGTGGAGTAGTGAAGGTGGTGGGTGGAGTAATGAAGGTGGTGGGTGGGATGTAGTGAGGTGGTGGTGGAGTAGTGAGGGTGGTGGGTGAGTAGTGAAGGTGGTGGGTGGAGTAGTGAAGGTGGTGGGTGGAGTAGTGAGGGTGGTGGGTGGAGTAGTGAAGGTGGTGGGTGGGAGTAATGAGGTGGTGGGTGGAGTAGTGAGGTGGTGGGTGGAAGTAGTGAGGTGGTGGGTGGAGTAGTGAAGGTGGTGGGTGGAGTAGTGAAGATGGTGGGTGGAGTAGTGAAGATGGTGGGTGGAGTAGTGAAGGTGGTGGGTGGAGTAGTGAAGGTGGTGGGTGGAGTAGTGAGGGTGGAGTAGTGAAGGTGGTGGGTGGAGTAGTGAAGGTGGTGGGTGGAGTAGTGAGGGTGGTGGGTGGAGTAGTGAAGGTGGTGGGTGGAGTAGTGAAGGTGGTGGGTGGAGTATGTGAGGGGGTGGTGTGTAGTGAGGTGGTGGGTGGAGTAGTGAGGGTGGTGGGTGGAGTAGTGAGGTGGTGGGTGGAGTAGTGAGGGTGGTGGGTGGAGTAGTGTAGGGTGGTTGGTGGAGTAGTGAAGGTGGTGGGTGGAGTAGTGAGGGTGGTGGGTGGAGTAGTGAGGGTGGTGGGTGGAGTAGTGAAGATGGTGGGTGGAGTAGTGAAGGTGGTGGGTTGAGTAGTGAAGGTGGTGGGTGGAGTAGTGAGGGTGGTGGGTGGAGTAGTGAAGGTGGTGGGTGGAGTAGTGAGGGTGGTGGGTGGAGTAGTGAGGGTGGTGGTGGAGTAGTGAAGGTGGTGGGTGGAGTAGTGTGAGGGTGGTGGGTGGAGTAGTGAAGGTGGTGGGTGGAGTAGTGAGGGTGGTGGGTGGAGTAGTGAGGGTGGTGGGTGGAGTAGTGAAGGTGGTGGGTGGAGTAGTGAGGGTGGTGGGTGGAGTAGTGAAGGTGGTGGGTGGAGTAGTGAGGGTGGTGGGTGGAGTAGTGAAGGTGGTGGGTGGAGTAGTGAAGGTGGTGGGTGGAGTAGTGAGGGTGGTGGGTGGAGTAGTGAAGGTGGTGGGTGGAGTAGTGAGGGTGGTGGGTGGAGTAGTGAGGGTGGTGGGTGGAGTAGTGAAGGTGGTGGGTGGCGTAGTGAGGGTGGTGGGTGGAGTAGTGAAGGTGGTGGGTGGAGTAGTGGGGTGGTGGGTGGAGTAGTGAAGGTTGTGGGTGGAGTAGTGAAGGTGGTGGGTGGAGTAGTGAGGGTGGTGGGTGGAGTAGTGAGGGTGGTTGGTGGAGTAGTGAGGGTGGTGGGTGGAGTAGTGAGGGTGGTGGGTGGAGTAGTGATGGTGGTGCATGGAGTAGTGATAGTGGTGGATGGAAGTAGTGATGGTGGTGGGTGGAGTAGTGCTAGTGGTGGATGGAGTGGTGATGGTGGTGCATGGAGTAGTGATAGTGGTGGGTAGAGGAGTGATGGTGGTGGGTGGAGTAGCGATAGTGGTGGGTGGAGTAGTGATGGTGGTGGATGGAGTAGTGATGGTGGGTGGAGTAGTGATAGTGGTGGATGGAGTAGTGATGGTGGTGGGTGGAGTAGTGGTGGGTGGAGTAGTGAAGGTGGTGGGTGGAGTAGTGAAGGTGGTGGGTGGAGTAGTGCGGGTGGTGGGTGGAGTATGTGAAGGTGGTGGGTGGAGTAGTGAAGGTGGTGGGTGGAGTAGTGAAGGTGGTGGGTGGAGTAGAGAGGGTGGTGGGTGGAGTAGTGAAAGTGGTGGGTGGATGTAGTGAAGGTGGTGGGGGGGAGTAGTGAGGGTGGTGGGTGGAGTAGTGAAGGTGGTGGGTGGAGAGTAGTGAAGGTGGTGGGTGGAGTAGTGAAGGTGGTGGGTGGAGTAGTGAAGGTGGTGGGTGGAGTAGTGAAGGTGGTGGGTGGAGTAGTGAGGGTGGTGGGTGGAGTAGTGAAGGTGGTGGGTGGAGTAGTGAGGGTGGTGGGTGGAGATACTGAGGGTGGTGGGTGGAGTAGTGAAGGTGGTGGGTGGAGTAGTGAGGGTGGTGGGTGGAGTAGTGAAGGTGGTGGGTGGAGTAGTGAGGGTGGGGGTGGAGTAGTGAAGGTTGTGGGTGGAGTAGTGAAGGTGGTGGGTGGAGTAGTGAGGGTGGTGGGTGGAGTAGTGAGGGTGGTGGGTGGAGTAGTGAGGGTGGTGGGTGGAGTAGTGAGGGTGGTGGGTGTAGTGAGGGTGGTGGGGTGAGTAGTGAGGGTGGTGGGTGGAGTAGTGAAGGTGGTGGGTGGAGTAGTGAGGGTGGTGGGTGGAGTAGTGAGGGTGGTGGGTGGAGTAGTGAAGGTGGTGGGTGGAGTAGTGAGGGTGGTGGGTGGAGTAGTGAAGGTGGTGGGTGGAGTAGTGAGGGTGGTGGGTGGAGTAGTGAAGGTTGTGGGTGGAGTAGTGATGGTGGTGGGTGGAGTAGTGAGGGTGGTGGGTGGAGTAGTGAGCTTTTTCACCCTGAAATGTGTACCTCTTCAGTACAGGAAAGACTGTGCTATAACTTAAATTGCCAGGCATACCATCTAAAGGGGACAAAAAGATACAAAACATCCAGGCCATGGGAAAACCTGGGTAGCCACAGCCACTCAAGAGGGAGAGGTTTTTTAGTGCCAGGAAGGAAAAAAAAGTGGCAGGAAATGGCAGAAATCGTACACCAAATCCAGTCATTCCTGGAGTGGAACCACAGTCGATGGCCTCCACTCCAAACCAACAGATACAGATACTAATGTCGGAAAAAAAATCCCCCCCCAGTACCAACAATACCACCAGTCCGATAACATTCTTCTTTGCAATATACAGGGTCTAAAGCCAGCAACAAACAACAAATACCTTTCATCCGTGGACTGCTTGCAGAGGCAAAGGCAATGTTCGCGGCTTTCACTGAGACCACATAAAGGATCACTTGGACAATGAAATATGGATCCCAGGTTACAACTATACAGATGTGACAGAGTGAACAGGCAAAAGGGGGGGGTTGGCCTGTACATTGCAGAGTCACTTGTTTGCACAGAACTGCTTAATGCCTCAAATGACGTAGTGGAAGTTTTAGCAGTAAAGGTCGAGAACCAAAACTAGTCATTGTGGTATTCTACAAGCCTCGGACGCAACATCCAGCAATTCCAGGAACAGCTGTTAAAAATTGACCACTGTCTGGAAAATTTCCAGCTCCTGCACCCAACATCTTGCTCTGGGGGATTTCAACTTAAGGCACTAAAATGGAGGAATAAGCAAATAATATTGTTGCTGTAATAACACCAGGAGGCAGCTCTGATGAAAACTCACACTCACACGAGCTTTTAAATCTCTGCACAAAATTCAATTTAAACCAGCAAATATAGAGCCTACTAGACTGGAGAATACACTAGACCTCATATTCACATAACAATGATGATCTGATAAGAATGTCACCATATCAAAAACAATATACTCAGATCACAAACTAATTGAGGTTCAGACATGTATGCGAGGAGCCCCAGACCGACAAAAAGAGATTAGTCACGAGGGAGCTTTCACCAAATTCAACTTCAATACAAAAACATAAAGTGGGACCAAGTAAACCAAGTCCTAACCGATATAAGCTGGGAAGATATACTAAGCAACACAGACCCAAACTTATGCTTAGAACAGATTAACTCGGTGGCACTCGATGTATGCACAAGGCTTATTCCTCTAGAAAAGGGGAGTAGATGTAAAATAGAAAGAGACAGGCGCTCCCTTTACAGGCGACGGAAAAGAATAACAGAGCGGCTAAAAGAGGTCAATATATCTGAAATGCGCAGGGAGACACTGGTCAGAGAAATAGCAAGCATCGAACTTAAGCTAAAAGAATCCTTTAGGAGTCAGGAATCGCGGGAAGAACTAAAAGCTATAAATGAAATCGAAAGAAACCCAAAGTATTTCTTCTCCTATGCCAAATCAAAATCGAGAACAACGCCCAGTATTGGGCCCCTACTTAAACAAGATGGGTCCTACACAGATGACAGCAAGGAAATGAGTGAGGGTGGTGGGTGGAGTAGTGAAGGTGGTGGGTGGAGTAGTGAGGGTGGTGGGTGGAGTAGTTAGGGTGGTGGGTGGAGTAGTGAGGTGGTGGGTGGAGTAGTGAGGGTGGTGGGTGGAGTAGTGAAGGTTGTGGGTGGAGTAGTGGGGTGGTGGGTGGAGTGTGAGGGTGGTGGGTTAGAGTTGTGAGGGTGGTGGGTGGAGTAGTGAAGGTGGTGGGTGGAGTAGTGAGGGTGGTGGTTGGAGTAGTGAGGGTGGTGGGTGGAGTTAGTGAGGGTGGTGGGGTGGAGTAGTGAGGTGGTGGGTGGAGTAGTGAGGGTGGTGGGTGGAGTAGTGAGGGTGGTGGGTGGAGTTAATGAGGGTAATGGGTGGAGTAGTGAGGGTGGTGGGTGGAGTAGTGAAGGTGGTGGGTGGAGTAGTGAGGGTGGTGGGTGGAGTAGTGAGGGTGGTGGGTGGAGTAGTGAGGGTGGTGGGTGGAGTATGTGAGGGTGGTGGGTGGAGTAATGAGGGTGGTGGGTGGAGTAGTGAGGGTGGTGGGTGGAGTAGTGAAGGTGGTGGGTGGAGTAGTGAGGGTGGTGGGTGGAAGTAGTGAGGGTGGTGGGTTAGAGTAGTGAGGGTGGTGGGTGGGTAGTGAGGGGGTGGTGGGTGGAGTGTGTGAGGGTGGTGGGTGGAGTAGTGGGGTGGTGGGTGGATAGGTAGTGAGGGTGGTGGGTGGAGTAGTGAAGGTGGTGGGTGGAGTAGTGAGGGTGGTGGGTGGAGTAGTGAGGGTGGTGGGTAGAGTAGTGAGGGTGGTGGGTGGGGGTAGTGAGGGTGGTGGGTGGAGTAGTGAGGGTGGGGGTGGAGTATGCAATATTTCTTATATACAAATACATTTTTCTTTTTAGAAAACCTGTAAGAGAAAAAAGGTGTCGTAAAGCTTCTGTGTTTTATGTGCGGGTTATTTTTGTATCGTTCCAGTCACGGTATTGTGCCTTTTTTTGTTATAAATATTGGTGGTTTTGTGGGGGTGGAAAGGGTTTTGCATTTCGTTTAATTTTA
>NC_069404.1:2967481-2986856 GCF_026875155.1 Cherax quadricarinatus | reverse complement strand
AATTTCCACCCCCGGGGAACAAACCCCGGGCCCTCCGTGTGTGAAGCGGGAGTTTTAGCCACCAGACCACCGGGCCACCAGAGACTCTTTCTCTCTTCTCTCTCTCTCTCTCTCATCTCTCTCTCTCTCCCCTCTCCCCTTCCTCTCTCTCTCCTCTCTCTCTCATCTCTCTCTCCTCTCTCTCTTCTCTCTCTCTCTTTTCTCTCTCCTCTCTCTCTCTCCTCTTCCTCTCTCTCTCTCTCTCTCTCTCTCCCTAAATACCTTAAATAAGTTAAATGACAGGGGGAAAACAAGCTTTTCTCAAAAAAAAACTATTAATAAAACTGCCATATGAAATGAACTTTTCTTATTTTCTAAAATACAATTTTTTCGAGATATTTGAATCAAAATGTATTATGCAGGAGTCACAAATAATACTGAAGATTATGCCTCTCCCGCTGGCCAGATTCGTTAAGTGAAATTCTCTGTAGTTAACGTTCACACAGACACTGAAGCAATAAACGTCCTCGCGTCTCTGCAGCAATAAACGTTCCCGGAGACCCTGCTGTAATAAAAACTTTTGGGTTTTGTGACTCTGCAAAGGGAGACATTCTCCACCATACACGATCCCAATTATGCTACACAAAATCGAACACTGATTATATCCAAACATTATCGTATTCGGATAGTCCGGCAATAAAAACTTCATTTCAATAAGGAACAAAACAGTTAATTCTCTGTATAACTGCGAATCGTCCCTGTTATCCCTGCCCTGCCTCCTCCCTCCCCCCTTCTCTCTCTCTCTTTTCCTCTCCTCTCCTCTCTCTCTCTCTCTCTCTCTTCTCTCTCTCTCTCTCTCTCGCTCTCTCTCTCCCCTATCCCCTCTCTCTTTTCTCTCTCTCTCTCTCTTCTCTCTTTTTCCCCCTCTCTCTCTCTCTCTCTCCTCGCTCTCTCTCTTTTCCTCTCTCTTTTCTCTCTCTCTCTCTCTCTCTCTCCTCTCTCGCTCTCTCTCCTCTCTCTCTCTCTCTCTCTCATTACCAAAAAATATAATTTTTGTGAATTAAGAATTCTGATATTCACTTTACAATAAACAAAGCATTTTGACAAGAATACGCTTAAGCTAGGAAATTCATAAACACTTCGAAGCATTATGTAAGTGAGCTTAAACCCGTGTGGGTCGTTCAACAGCGCCAGGGTACAGAGCACACGCTCCCCCCTTGCTCGACACAAGTGTTCCCACGTAGTTTGGCACATGTGTAGCAAGGTGGTGGCAACAGATGATTCCTACAGGGTGCCAGCCACATTTTGTTCCTATTGACTTTGCGTGTTTGTTAGAGAGCACTAGGCACAAACCATACCACGGGCGGGATTGAACCCGCGGTCAGAGTCTCAAAACTCCAGACCGTCGCGTTAGCCACTGTGGGTAGTTCAGGTGCTGACCTTGGCATAAGTGTTCCTATTTACCTAGTGGTTCATATTTACGTAACACGTGTGTAGTAGTGTGCTAGACATCAGTGGTTCCTAGTTACCTGGCACTTGTGCTGCAGTATGATGGGCATAGGTGGTTCATATTTGCCTAACGCGTGTGTAGTAGTGGCAGTAGTGTGCTAGACATTAGTGGTTCCTACTTACCTGGAACAGTGCTAGGTACCTTTTTGTCACCCTGACCACCCTATCCCCTCTATTTGCATCTCCGCATTATCTCTAATCTAGTGGGTTTCAACATCCTTACAATAACAACCCATGTGGAGAAATTTTCTCCAGGAGGGGGGTATCAGCCCCCTTCAGCCCCCTTCAGCCCCCTTCAGCCCTCTCAGCCCTGAGGGGCCACTAGAAGGGGCGAGCGTCTTGTTTACTGCTAGAGTGAGTAATTGATCACAGATGTCGTATGCGTGGTCAAATGACCTCTGCTCCTTGCAGCGGTGTTGCAACGTGTATTTTTATAAGAGACAATACATCTCTTACTTAGCAGGACAATTAAGGAAAATCCTACTCCCACTTTATTACCATAGTAAAACTAGTGTACATTGTTGTCTATGATTAAGACAGCAAGAAACAAACATTCTGTTTTGCTTCATCGAGGAGGTGACAGGGATGCAAGGTACTAGGTCAGCGTTTTTTTTGTGTATTAGGGCAGTGACGGCATGGAGCGCTGGGGCGTCTGGCAGACTAACTTTGACTCTACTACGAGACTGACGCCAGGACACTGATATGTGCGTTAGTGTGAACAAAGTGTCTCTAACACAAACACTTGAGAAGTGTGATCAGCTTCTCTTGTGATACATTGTGAACAATAAAAACAAATCTTGTGGAACATAGTGTACCAGTGTGCGTTTCCTAGACAATGGAAGACGTGGACATCCAAGGGCACTTCAGCTTCTATCAAGTCACCGATACCTGTCGAAGGTGTTGAGAACACCATAGCTCACGTTACAAAGAGCAAGGTATGTTACGAATTTCTTGTAGATCGGGGGATTGCGCAATTCTTGAGTCACAAGGAGTTTGTAATCAACCTATAGTCTGCAGTAAGGTGTGGACTTTTAGTCGCAAACAAGTACGTTCACATCGTCAGCCACCAGTGTATGAAATATGCTGACATAACACCCCCTAGGGTAATTTTATACTTACAAAATTAGTATCTCTTGACAGCCACTGTTGTTGATGGTTTCGACAGCTTCTAGACCTCGTCTGCAGGGACGGCTGTGGTAGACATTGCTGTCCATATTATCAGCCTAAGTGGCCCTGGTGGTTAACTAACGCTCTCGCTTCACTCACACGGTGAGGGCCTGGTTCGATTCCAGCAGAGTAAAACATTGGACGTGTTTCTTTTTCCAACCTGTTGTCTAATGTTCCCCATCAGTAAAATGGGTACATGGGTGTTAGTCCGACTGGTGTAGTCGCATCCTGGGACACTGACCCTAAATGAGTCCTGGTCACAGACCGTCCCGCGGGGCGTTGACACCCCCCGGAACTCTCTCCAGGTAAACCAGTATCGTTGCTTGTCGAACTGAAAACACTCCAATACAATTCTTTGCTGGTAAGGGCCAAATATTCTCAACAGTAACTTTGTGTCGTGCTCGAACCGGATAAAGACCACACTGTGGCCAAATATGTTGTACTACAGTGTACAAATAACCTATGAGCCAAGGTTCCTTCGAAAAAAAAGCTGTAAAACTAGTGTTTACAATATAAAATCAGTATAAATGAGTCCCTCCCAGACTCAATTCCCAGAGAATGGGCACCAAAAGAAAAACGGGCGCTCACCCATGCGTTCACTCCAAAAGAAAAACGGGCGCTCACCCAGCGGACACCCAAAGAAAACGGGAGCTGGGTGACTCACCCACACCCAGCATCAACTGCTTCCCAATCTCGAGAAATTGCTGACTTTAAGACCAACACGCAAGGTTGTTTGTCTGAGTGTATAAACACACAGTGTTATAATTTTTATAGACAGAAATGTTAAAGAGACAAGATTGTGTTATAGTTTTGATTTCCTTATAGATTTTACCTGTTATATTAAAGGAACTTATATATCAAGGTGTCAGCTTTCAAATATATATTACCAGTGAAATTTATAGATGTGGTAAGTAATATTCATGTGTGATTTAACAGTTATACAGTGACATTTATAGTTGTATAGTGGAATGAAGTTGTTTAACATCGTTATTTTACGATTATTCATCCATGGTCAGCGGCTGACCAGCAAACCAAAGCCGTTAAACATCAGCCACATGTACCCCTGTACCCTCATGGTCCTATAACCCTGAGGTTAAGCTAGTGGGGTCAGTAGCGTCTGACTCGATTTATTGCTGACTTAAGCATAACTAAAACCAGCTGTCTATACATTACATGTTTTTTAAACACTCTAAGTGTGGTTGCTAGAATTTTCAAGTATAACCATTAAAATGGCTTGTATTGAAAAACTCAGTTTCAGTCTTTAACAGCCTAAGATTACACAATTAGAAAATCTAATTTCAGTCTGTCTAGATTAACTCAGATACAAACATAAGATTTTGATGATCTTTGAGGTCAAGTTTGGATTATTTACACAACGTAAATAAAATAATTAATTCCAGACTATACACATTATGAAAATAAATTTCTTGAAATCAGATCCATCGAAGATGAAATTAAAAATGTTTTGATACTTTCAGTGCTCAACAATTAAGGTGACAGGAGTAAAGGCTATCTGCCGTAAAACTCTGTCACATAGACCTTACTACTTACTATTGGTCCAAACACTCTGTTACAACTGTAACAAACAAGGTCCCATTAACCAAGCTTACCTACATTGTCATTACCTATTTGCCAAAGGTCATAATCATGAAGAAATCATTAGTGGTTTTTTTCATCCATAGTAAATTCACGAACGGACATAGATGCGATTGCCTAGAGTTCAATTCCTTTAAATGTCTTTATATGGAAGGGATAACCCTATGAACTGATTAAAGTCATTTCCGGTGTTAAAGGCAATTACAAATAGCCTTACGTGTCTTAGCATACAATTACTTCGATGCTGACAAGCTAGAGTTAGACATGCAGTCTAAAATCAAGCTTGGAAGCCACCCAAACGATGTTGTTATTCAGACTTACAGCATTTAGAATCACATTAGACAATATCTCATATCTCTAGGTGCTTAAATATGAACCTAAACAATGTGGATTGGTTTATCATTGGTAATTGTAAGGATAAGTCTTGTCACCACAAACTATATGAAAACGATTTTTTTAAATATTATGTTCAATAAACGCTATTTCACTTTGTGAGGAAATTAGCAAATGGTTTTACAATACAATAGTTTCCATGCATGCAAAAAACAACGTGAACAAATCGAAAAAATTCCACAAAGTCCAGTGTATAACAAACCTTCAACTCAGTATAAAAAGAGTATACCACTCCCACTAAACGCAAATAAATGGGAAATCCCATATAGGGCATTTATCAAGCTGTGAATACAACAGACAGTAAACAAACTGTCACACATAAAACTTATCTACCAAAATGTGTACTTTTTGTGATGGAACACAATGGGCACAGTATTGTATTCCAATACACATCAATGGAGGCACGTAAACAACGTGTTTCATCAGCTGAAAAGATGGCATCAATGTTTTTAGGTGAACACAAGGGAGGAAAATGCTCACTGAAGAAAGTGTTTTTTTAAATGCAAGGGTATGCATCGAAAGCATTATGCCAAATACTTTTGCTGAACACAAGCCGGCATCAGACTTCCACAGAATCAGAAGTCAACAAGCAACAGCAATAAATGTGAGAGATAGTTTAAACAACCAGCTCTCCCCGTTAGCTCGAGTTGAGTTATCTAATAAATACACAAAACCAATTGCTAACTTACTATTTGGATCAAGGATCACAAAGGTCCTTCAATAAGAAGATCCAGTGTTGCAGAAACTGAATAAAACAACCCTATGGCCAAAATACAGTTAGATATAGCTGGTTTTTTCCACATTCTGTAAACAGAACATATGACCGTACCAGAATCACTGTTGGTCTAGAAAACAGGAAAAAGACAGTAAGAAGCTGGTTGGTAGTAGATGATTTGCCTAAGGTCTGTGCAGATTTCAGGATTAAAAGAAACATTTGGCAGCACATGAAGCAGCTTAAGGTCAAGTTAGCCTGTCCTGACATACAGACGGACAACAATTAGTCCAATGGATTTAATCAATTGAAGTGATTAATTATCACAGTTTGTGGCAAAATATAGTAAGTAAATAAACATGTTTCACTTTCCTGAAAACAGCAGGAGGCCACATGATATGTGGTCCCATCCCCTCTCAAAGTGATGGGAAAGAAGCGATATTGATTCAGTGAAAATGTACTAGTTTACGAGAATATCCGGCTGAACATGTACCAACAGCAAAAATTATCATTACTGGAAAAATGAATGAACCAGTTGATAAGTTGTGGAATTTAGATGCATAGGTATTGATGTAAAAAACCAAGCCACAGAGTCGTCAGATTAATAACCATATTTATGGACAACTGACCAACTATAAAGATGACATATTGGTTAGGTTACCATAGAAATTAAATCCACCACATCTACCTAGCAATTATCGCATGGCTTTCGGACAGATGAAAGCACAAATACATGAGCTCAGAAGAATCCAGAGCTACTGGACTGTCTAGATAAAATCATACAAGAACGCATTGGACAATAAATTCATTGAGGAAAAGTCGAAGATAGTTTGAAGGACAAACGCTCATTATCTCCCGCACACATGGAGTCAGAAAAGATTCTGAAACTAACTCCATACGTGTTGTATATAATTGCATGCACGTTGCAAAATAAAGATGTTAGCAAGCTCTAATGACTGTCTGATGACCGGACCCTCACTAACTGAGAAGCTTGGAGACGTGCTTATGAAATTTCGCACAAACCCATAATGCCTACACGGCGGATATTTCCAAAGCTTTCTTAAGAGTAGGACTACAAGAAATAGATAGAGATTATACTCGATTCTTGTGGCCTGAAAAAATCCACATGATCCCTCTAAAGTCCTTTGAAAACTTATCGTTTCAACTCAGTATTATCTGGTGCTAACATCCTCTCCATTCTTACAGAAGCTACTCTAAAAACACATTTGAAAAATCTGAAAGTCTCCTCAAAGAAATCTAAAGAAAAGTTCTATGTGGACAATCTTCGAAGGTAACAGTGAATAAAGAAGAGGATTGAAATCTCTTATACAGAGAAGCTAACAAGGAGAATGAAAGAAGCAAATATGCCTTCAAGGATGTGGAATACCAAAATTCAAAGCAATTAAGGGAACTTATCAAAGAAGATGTCCCTGAAACTGAAATTCCTGATGCAACAATATTCGGGACTTTACTTGAACACACATGAAGATAACTCAGAGTCTCAAAAAGAAAAACAATAAATCATGCAGTACACCACTAAACGATAGTTTAGACTGTCAGAGGTATCACACTGTTTTGATCCTCTAGACTCGTCTCACCAATTACCAAAAGGTAAAATGGCTTAATAGCAAGATGCATGGAAACTCAAAATTGGGTGGTATGAGACCTTGCCTCTAGAAATTGAGTCAGAGCATGGATGAAAATATCCAGGGAGTTTTAAAAAACAACTTCATCAAATTAAATTTCCAGACAAATAGGTCAAGAGGGAAACAAGTACACATTAACATGTGTTCTGTGATGCGTCAACCAGAGGTTATTGCGTCTGTAGCTTACATGAGTAATGCTGAAGGAAGTACACTAATTACTTCAAAGGCCAGTAGCACCGTTGAAGGTCAGAACAGTACCACAATTGAACTGACAGCAACTCTATGTAGTGGTATACAAAATTAGATGTCTGTCTATCTCACAAAGTACTTGATCATCTCACTATAGAGAAAAACCGTGATATGGAGTGATAATGAGCCAGTTCTCCAGTGGTTTATGAAATAATAAGAGTAAGTTGGTCTATTTACAGAACAGAGTAGCAGAAATAAAAGAGATCAGAAGATTATCACTGTCTCACTCTCTACCCAAGAGAATCGCAGATCTGACATGTTGTCACTTGGTTCCCACTCAAGAAATTTGAGGATAATAAAATATGGCTCCAACGGACCGAACTGGCTCTCTAAAGAAAATAACTGGCCTCAGCAAAAGCTCACATTATGCCAGAATGAAACAGTCCTGCTTGAACCAGCAGAAATAAGTTTTGTGTAAATACTGCAGACACAACCAAGAAATAGTCATGTGATGGTCTAATTACTCATCTTTGGGTAAACTCTTAAGAGTTACAGCTCTTGTCTTTAAATTCAATAAGGAACAAAACCTGATTATGAATATCTTTGAACCTATTAAATACTGGTGAAACTAATAAGAAAGACGTTTTCCCTCTACAGAATATAAATTTCTAGAACACAAGATAAATCCCCAAAGAAACCAGTTATGATTAATTCTTTAGGACTTTATCTCGACTCAGAAAAGATTATAAATGTCGAGGAAGAATTCATATTCTTCACTACCTAAAGAAGCCATACAACCAATATTGACCCCAAGAAGCAATGGCTACAAAACTGATTGTGCAAAACGCCCACAGTAACGTGTTACATGGTGTGGGTAGCTGAACACACTTTGTCATATACGACAAACCTACTGGATACCTTCAAGGTCGACAAAGTGGTGAAAAAACAAATAAAGGACTTATTTACTTTTTCGTCACTACGAATGGGCGAGTATGTCCAGTATCCAGGCCACCTCCATATCCCTCTGAAAGAGTTTGTCATTATCACTTCCATTGGGTGACAGGTGTAGATTAAACTGGACCAAGTAATTTTAACCAAAACAGTTGACAAAGATCCCCATCAAGTTGTACATTCTGTTTGTTCACGTTGTGCAACAACTATGAGCAGTACATTATCTAGAAGTAGGGCACTTGACATTCGCTGGGAAAAACCTTTATCAAATTATTCAAAGGTTTTGGCAGCCAGAAGGCATGTCCCAGACTGATTATTTCAGATAATGCAACGAACTTTGTTGCTGGTGCGCTTATATCAGCAAGATCTTTTGATCCAACGCAAGTAGTACAACAGATGCTGAATCAACGCAGAAGTCGTTGGAGATACATTCCTCCCTAAATCTCCATCCATGGCACGGCGGATTTTTATGAAAAGAATGATCGGCATTGAAAAACGTTTGTTTAAGGAGACCTCTTCATCGTCAAGAAAAGACTTAGAGAATTCCGTACAATTGTGACTGAAATAGAAAATAGAGTCAACCAACAGACCTCTAAACTTATGTTACCGATGATCTGGACAATTTAGAAGTGTTAAGTCCTCTCATTTACTACAAGGCAGAAGGCCTCGAACCTGTTCCTCCATTAATGATAAAGAAATCATAGAGGATCCTACTTATTTCGAACCTGAGCAACTCAACGTAGAATTCAAACACCTTAATAAAGTGAATGAAGCGTTGGGAGAAAAATTGGCGAGAAGACATCTCACCTTCGTTTGAGAGAACACTCTATGAAGCTGGTGTTACCTGAAAAAATCATAAGTCCTAAAGACCTAGGTGACATAGTGATTATCGACAATGATTGTCCGAGGTCTTCAATGGCCCACTTGTAAAAATTGTGACCATATATCCTGATGCAAATGGAATCATCATTGACAGGTTGATGTTTTGAGCAAAGGTGTAGTGAATAAGCGGACAATAAATAAACAGTGCCGGTTAGAATACACAGTGTTGAAAACAAAATTAGTGATTCTCCAAAACCACACAGACATAAAGGCTGTTTCAGAAAAGACAGAGCAGCAGTGGTGGCGAGTGAAAAATTAAATTAATGTTAAGTGATGAATTGTTCACACTGCAGCGAACACTCGCCCCCCCCAGGTGTGGAGAAATATTTCTCCATGAGGGGGGTATCAGCCCCCTTCAGGCCCCCTTCAGCCCCCTTCAGCCCTCTCAGCCCTGAGGCCACTAGAAGGGGCGAGGCGTCTTGTTTAACTGCTAGAGTTGAGTAATTGATCACAGATGTCATATGCGGGGTCAAATGACCTCTGCACCTTGCATCGGTGTTTGTGACGTGTATTTTTTAAAAGAGACAATCATCTCTTACTTAGCAGGACAATTAAGGAAAATCCTACTCCCACTTTAATTACCATAGTAAAACTAGTGTACATGTTTGTCTATGATTAAGAGACAGCAAGAAACAAACAATCTGGTTTTGCTTCATCGAGGTGACGAGGGATGCAAGGTACTAAGGTCAGCGTTTATTTTTGTGTATTAGGGCAAGTGAACGGCATGGAGCCTTGGGGGCGACAGCAACTAAACTTTGACTCTACTACGAGAAACTGATGCCAGGACACTGAATGTCGATAGTGGTGAACAAAGGTGTCTCATAACCACAAACACTAGAAGTGTGATCAGCTTCTCTTTTGATACATTTGTCTGAACAATATAAACAAATCTTGTGAACATAGTGGACCAGTGTGCGTTTCCTAACAATGGAAGACGTGGAACACATCCAAGGACAACTTCAGCTTCTATCAAGTCACCGATAACCTTGTCGAAGGTGTTGAGAACACCATAGCTCACGTTTACAAAAAGCCAAGGTATTTTACGAATTTTCTTTGTAGACGTGGGATTGCCAATTCTGAGTCACAAGGAGTTTTGTAATCAACCTTATAGTCGGCAGTAAGGTGTGGACATATTGAGTCCCAAACAAGTACGTACATCGACAGTCCACCAGTGTATGAAATATGCTGACATAACCACCCCCCCTAAGGGGTATATTTTATACTTAACAAATTGTATCATCTTGACAGCCCTCACTGTTGTGAATGGTTTCCGTGACAGCTTCTAGACCTCGTACTTGCAGGGACCGGCTGCTGGTGTAGACGATTTGCTGTCATTTATCAGCTAAGGTTCATTATATATAATTATATCTTACTGTAAGGCAAAATATTCTCACAACCCCACTGTGCCTTCTCCAATAGTTTTTTCAACCCTACTTAATGAGTCGATATCTGCTGAGCTTTTTTCTACCCATTTAATCTTTTCTCTCATCATGATTTCTGTTCATTAACATATTGAGCCGTGGTGCTTATACCCAGTGGTTTCACCCACTGTCAGCCTAAGACTGGACAAACTCTCTAAATATACATCAATAAATATAAGGAGCGGATATAAATCTGAAGTCCTCGGTCAAATGACATCAAAATTCCCCCCGCATGTACCAGCATCGTAGAACTTAGAGACCTTACATCAAGAAGTATTTCCTATTTCTCCTAACGCAGAAAAAAATTTCTCCTCTACCACACGGCCGTCTTGAGTCTTCCTGGCAGACAGTTCCGCAATGTACGAGTCTTGTCTTTTTCGCCCAATAATCTTTTTCCCCTATTCTTTTTCCTGATCTGGGAACTTCATTCAAGATTTCCTTCGGCAGTGACCGGTTGCAAACTGCTTTGGGAATCTCGTAAACCCGTTAACAAAATATATTTATTCTTCAATAAGTTCGTGTATTATCCAACTCCGCCGTCATCTCTATATAAATATGATGACGGACGTAACTTCGTTCTCATTTTAAATTTATTCCTGTTTGAATATGAGTAGAGTGGCCCAAACGTATCTTTTTTTTAGATAGAAGAGAAACTGGCTTAAGAATTATTTGTTAGAGACTTACTTCAAACTGTATATACAAATGAGACAGCTTGATCACATTAGATTAATGAATAATTAACATACTCGTACATACCTGGAGTTTACCTGGAGAGAGTTTCGGGGGTCAACGCCCCCGCGGCCCGGTCTGTGACCAGGCCTCCTGGTGGATCAGCGCCTGATCAACCAGGCTGTTGCTGCTGGCTGCACGCAAACCAACGTACGAGCCACAGCCCGGCTGATCAGGAACTGACTTTAGGTGCTTGTCCAGTGCCAGCTTGAAGACTGCCAGGGGTCTGTTGGTAATCCCCCTTATGTGTGCTGGGAGGCAGTTGAACAGTCTCGGGCCCCTGACACTTATTGTATGGTCTCTTAACGTGCTAGTGACACCCCTGCTTTTCATTGGGGGGATGGTGCATCGTCTGCCAAGTCTTTTGCTTTCGTAGTGGGTGATTTTCGTGTGCAAGTTCGGTACTAGTCCCCTAGGATTTTCCAGGTGTATATATCATGTATCTCTCCCCTGGGGTTCCAGGGAATACAGGTTTAGGAACCTCAAGCGCTCCCAATAATTGAGGTGTTTTATCTCCGTTATGCGCGCCGTGAAAGTTCTCTGTACATTTTCTAGGTCGGCAATTTCACCTGCCTTGAAAGGTGCTGTTAGTGTGCAAACAATATTCCAGCCTAGATAGAACAAGTGACCTGAAGAGTGTCATCATGGGCTTGGCCTCCCTAGTTTTGGGAAAGGGTTTTCATTATCCATCCTGTCATTTTTTTAGCAGATGCGATTTATACAATGTTATGGTCCTTGAAGGTGAGATCCTTTCCCACATGATCACTCCCAGGGCTTTGACGTTGGTGTTTCGCTCTATTTTGTGGCCAGAATTTGTTTTTTACTCTGATGAAGATTTTAATTTCCTCATGTTTACCATATCTGAGTAATTGAAATTTTTCATCGTTGAACTTCATATTGTTTTCTGCAGCCCACTGAAAGATTTGGTTGATGTCTGCCTGGAGCTTTGCAGTGTCTGCAATGGAAGACACTGTCATGCAGATTCGGGTGTCATCTGCAAAGGAAGACACGGTGCTGTGGCTGACATCCTTGTCTATGTCGGATATAAGGATGAGGAACAAGATGGGAGCGAGTACTGTGCCTTGTGGAACAGAGCTTTTTCACCGTAGCTGCTTCGGACTTTACTCTGTTGACGACTACTCTCTGTGTTTTCTGTTAGTGAGGAAATTATAGATCCATCGACCGACTTTTCCTGTTATTCCTTTAGCACGCATTTTGTGCGCTATTACGCCATGGTCACACTTGTCGAAGGCTTTTGCAAAGTCTGTATATATTACATCTGCATTCTTTTTGTCTTCTAGTGCATTTAGGACCTTGTCGTAGTGGTCCAATAGTTGAGACAGACAGGAGCGACCTGTTCTAAACCCATGTTGCCCTGGGTTGTGTAACTGATGGGTTTCTAGATGCGTGGTGATCTTGCTTCTTAGGACCCTTTCAAAGATTTTTATGATATGGGATGTTAGTGCTATTGGTCTGTAGTTCTTTGCTGTTGCTTTACTGCCCCCTTTGTGGAGTGGGGCTATGTCTGTTGTTTTTAGTAACTGTGGGACGACCCCCGTGTCCATGCTCCCTCTCCATAGGATGGAAAAGGCTCGTGATAGGGGCTTCTTGCAGTTCTTGATGAACACAGAGTTCCATGAGTCTGGCCCTGGGGCAGAGTGCATGGGCATGTCATTTATCGCCTGTTCGAAGTCATTTGGCGTCAGGATAACATCGGATAGGCTTGTGTTAATCAAATTTTGTGGCTCTCTCATAAAAAATTCATTTTGATCTTCGACTCTCAGTCTGGTTAGCGGCTTGCTAAAAACTGAGTCATATTGGGACTTGAGTAGCTCACTCATTTCCTTGTTGTCATCTGTGTAGGACCCATCTTGTTTAAGTAGGGGCCCAATACTGGACGTTGTTCTCGATTTTGATTTGGCATAGGAGAAGAAATACTTTGGGTTTCTTTCGATTTCATTTATGGCTTTTAGTTCTTCCCCGCGATTCCTGACTCCTAAAGGATTCTTTTAGCTTAAGTTCGATGCTTGCTATTTCTCTGACCAGTGTCTCCCTACGCATTTCAGATATATTGACCTCTTTTAGCCGCTCTGTTATTCTTTTCCGTCGCCTGTAAAGGGAGCGCCTGTCTCTTTCTGTTTTACATCTACTCCTCCTTTTTCTTAGAGGAATTAGCCTTGTGCATACATCGAGTGCTACCGAGTTAATCTGTTCTAGGCATAAGTTGGGGTCTGTGTTGCTTAGTATATCTTCCCGCTTATATCGGTTTAGGACTTGGTTTACTTGGTCCCACTTTAAAGTTTTTGTTATTGAAGTTGAATTTGGTGAATGCTCCCTCGTGACTAATCTCCTTATGTCGGTCTGGGGCTCCGCGCATACATGACTGAACCTCAATTATGTTGTGATCTGAGTATATTGTTTTTGATATGGTGATATTTCTTATCAGATCATCATTGTTAGTGAAGATGAGGTCTAGTGTATTCTCCAGTCTAGTAGGCTCTATTATTTGCTGGTTTAAATTGAATTTTGTGCAGAGATTTAAAAGCTCGCGTGAGTGTGAGTTTTCATCAGAGCTGCCTCCTGGTGTTATTACTGCAACAATATTATTTGCTATATTCCTCCATTTTAGGTGCCTTAAGTTGAAATCCCCCGGAGAAAGATGTTGGGTGCAGGAGCGGGAAGGTTTTCCCAGCGTGGTCAATTTTTTTAACAGTGTTCGGGGAATTGCGGGATTTTTGACCCGGGAGGCTTGTAACTATCCAATGATGGTTTTTGGTTCTCGACCTTTTTTATGCTAAAACCCCACTACATCATTTGGCTTTTAGCAGTTCTGTGCAAACAAGTGACTCTGCAATTACGGGCCAACCCCCCCTTTTGCCTTTTTATCGGTAAATCTGTTGGTTGTAACCGGGATCCCTTTTTCGTTGCCCCAAGTGATCCTTTATGGGGGTCTCAGTGAAAGCCGCAAAATTTTCCCCTTTGCCTCTGCAAGCAGTCCAGGGGAAAAAGGGTATTTTTTTGTTTGTTGCTGGCTTTAACCCTGTATATTTGCAAAGAAGAATGTTATCGGACTGGTTATTTTTGGGTATGGGGGGGGTTTTTTTTCCCGGCTTAGTATCTGTATCTGTATATACACATCATACATTATTTTCGCACTGACAAGATGAGACGTTTGCCACTACGAATCATAAAATGATACGACTATACAATTTAGATTTTAAGCAGGATCTAAAGGAAAGCAAGAGACCACAATTTTTTAATACGAAAAAACCCCCCGGATACATTAAAAAAGTAAAACTGAACACGACACCACTAACGTGTCATGTTCTTGAAAAACTACGAACACAAAAAAGGCAACGAACAAACTTGCTCTTGAAAATTATTTTGAGGATTTTGGCCTTCCCAGCTATGTGTAATTAAAACTATTATAATGAACACTTAGCTGATAAATACAGAAATCGTCTCCCAAAACCCCCCTGCAGACGAGGTCAGAAGCTTCGAAACCATCAAAAACTTTGGGCGTCAAGAGATACAATTTGTAAGTTAAATTACCCCTAGGGGGTGTTATTCAGCATATTTCATTCGATGATGGCTGACGAAATCTACTTTTTGGCTCAAAAGTCCACACTTATGTGATTATGGTTGATTACAAACTCCTTGTGACTCAAGAATTGCGCAATCCCCCGATCTACAAGAAATTCGTAAACTTCTTCTCTTTGAAACGTGGCTGGGGTGTTCTCAACCCCTTCGACAGGTATCGGTGACTTGTAGAAGCTAAGTGCCCTTTGGGGATGTCCAGTTTCATTGTTGGGGAAATGCACATGGTAACATGTTCCAAAAGATTTGTCTTTATTTTTCACATGTATACAAGAGAAGTGATCACACTTCTCTTAAGTGGTTGCGTTGGACACTTTGTTCACCTAACGCACAGTTCAGTACTGGCTTAGTGTCACTCTCCCTAGAGTCAAAGATAGTCTGGCCTCGCCAACCCCCCCAAGCCGTCACGCCCTCAAAAAAAAAAAAAAGAAACCTAGTACCTTGATCCTGTCACCTCCTCATAACAAAGCAGAATGTTGTTTCTTGCTGTCTTAAGTAGACAACAAGTACCTTTTTTTATTTTGGAAATAAAGTGGGAGAGGATTTTCCTTAATTGTCCTGCTAAGTAAGAGTTTACTGTCTTTATAAAAATCATTTGAAACACCGCTGCAAGGAGAGAGGCACTTGACTATGTGGCAAGCTCTGTGATCAATTTACTCACCTAGCAGAAACAAGTGCTCGCCCCTTCTGAGGGCTTGGGCACTCAGGGCTAAAGGGGGCTGAAGGGCTAAAAGGGCTGAAGGGGGTGATACCCCCCTGGAGAAAATTTCCCCCCCAAAATTACAAATGCTGAGCACTGAACAAGGGTAGCTTCCTGTGTAATACCCCAAACCATGGCACACGACACCCCAGCATAGCTCAGTTGTAAAAGCGCTGAACACGCGACTCGAAGATTTGAGGGAGAGAGAGGGAGAGGCATTGGGAAAAGTATTTGGGCACAGGGGAAATTTTAAAGACACAGGTGAAGCAAGGGATACCAACAAGTATTTTTTAGTCTTGGGCGGTCAGGAAGTGGAAAATTTCCCTACAAAGTAATGGAGGTAGTTTGTACACATTGATTAAGAGCAGGGACGTAAGGCCCACAGGCTAAGAGGAGGTAACCTAAAGGAAAGTATGCAGGCAGGCCCGGAGCTAAGATTCGACCCTCAAACCACCTATGAACGAAACATTTAGGTGATATCCAGGCATAGTTTTTCCCCTCATATATCATACACTGAGAAGTCAAAAAACGAGACACCAAATAGGGCGTCCAAAATTTGTTTTAATTAGGGGCACTAGAACACTCCGGGGATTTGAAAGACGTGCAATGGGCGGAGAAGTGGCAGATTCAGTTTTTAAATATAGACAAACGCAAAAGTTTTATTTTTGGACAGGAAAATAACCATCCACTATAAAAATAAATAATGGATCTTAATACACGATTTCGAAAAGGATTTTTTTTTTTATATTTTATTTTAAAAAAATACACATACATGTATATCACCAAATTGCGTAAAAGGATTTAGGAGTTTGGTTAGCAGTAAAACTAAAACCCAAGACAAAAAGTGCATTAGTGTTCGCAATAAAGCTAAAAGAATTTTTTGGTTCATATCTAGAAGTAAAATAATATAAATCCCCAGGTTGTTCTTCAGCTTTATATCCTTAGTTAGGTCTCATTTTGACTTGTGCTCAGCGGTCACCGATTTCAGAATGGATTAAATACTTGGGAAAAAGAAGAGGAGGGTCAAAGATGATCACAGTATCAGAAATCTTCCCCTTTAGGATAATGAGGGCCCCCGAATCTGCACTCTCCGAAAGGCTAGAAAATTTGGGGGTATGATCGAGGGGTATAAAGGAAAAAAGGGAAAAAATAAAGGGGTTAATAGTGTACTGAAAAATTTTAGCCAAGAAGGCTGGCAATGGTTTCAAGTTGGGAAAAATTCAGATTCAGAAAGGGGTATGGAAAGCACTGGTTTGGGAATAAATTTTTTGGACGAGTGGAACAAACTCCAGTAAGTTATTCAGGCTAAAACATTGTGTAGTTTTTAAAAAAGGTTAGATAAAACATGATGGGTGGGGGGGCGTGGTTGGACCTTTTCAACTTTTGCTGCTGGGTCTGGTGCGTGTCCTTCCTCGAGGGAGGTGACCCGACTGGGGGGGTCATTGGGCAATCCGGGGGGGGGACATGGACCTGCTCCGATGGGTCAGTTGGCCTGTTCAGTGTTCCTTTTTTTGTTCTTATGAAAAAAATTGCAGTGAGAAATTAATTTTTTTTCCGAATTTTCAACTCGGAAAAAAGGATTTGTTGGTCATATTTTGATCATGTTACTAAAACAGACCCGATGCGCCACGAATAAAACACTCAAGACGGATTCCAAGAACTTGCTCATGTTTGAAATCCAATAACGTAGAATCCGCAAATGTTAAATTTTTTGTGAAAAAAATTCATAATTCTTTTCGTATTTTTTTTTTAAATTTGGAATAATATCCTGAAAAAGGGGAGTGTTTCTAAAAAAAATTGCTAATGAGAGCAATAATAATCGAGAACTCGGGGAGAATAACAAGGTATTTTTTTTTTAGAAATAAAGAAGGAACAGGAAATTTCTTGAATGATAAACGGGCCTTAAAATAAAAAAGATGTTTTGTTTCAGGTTTATTTTCACTGGGAAAAATGATTAAAAATTTATTTAAGGGATCCAAAAGAATTGCACCTCGATTTGGGGGTTGGAAACAAAAAGGGAGACGAAACTTCCCCCCTTTGGGGAATTTGGAAACAAAGGTAGACGAACCTTCCCCCCTTTTTGGGGGAAATTGGGGAAAAAAAGGTGTGGGCGAATTTTCCCCATTCCCTCTTTTTTTTTTTATTTGCAGATTTTTGTTCGTAAACTGCTCCATAAAATTTACGAAAAAGGAAAAAAAATGTTTTGCAGGATCTTTAATATTTTTTTCACGGGCCTCTCTAGAATTTTTATGATGATTGCTTATAATAGCTCTTACGCTTTTATTATGAAAACACGGTGTATGTATACAACCAGTGTATGTTGCTGTATACCATCGCTTTTTTTTTGATCTGTATACGATACCAAAGCCAGTAGGTATATAACCCGGTAGCAATTTTTCATGCTATTTTTTACCATGTCAATATAAAAAATTAAGGTTCTCCCACAACAGTCGCTTTACAACCAAAACTTATCAGAGATAATTTCAAAGACACTCTTAGCGGGGGTTCTGTATTATACGACGTTTCATCAAGGTTTTTATCCCCGTGTCCCAAAGCGTGTAATGAAAGATTTTTTTGAAATTGTATCTGGGGGTTTATACTACGTTTACCTATCTGGATCCCTATTTACTGGAAGGGGAAAAACTGGGATGAAGGGGTTTGGGGGAGACTTGCCTATACGTCTCGCCCAGCCCGGATAAAAAAACAATCATCCTGGAACGTTTCATTATTTCTCATCTGATTTTACAAAGTAATAGCAAAATACACCCCCCCTTCCTTTTAAAAATTCTTTAGAAAAAAATTTGAACATCAGGGCTACAAGATCTTCCTAAAGAAAAAAATAAAATAAATGGAAATTAAAAAAACCCAGGTGTCCTAAATAAATGCGGGACTCAGTAGCTGGGTTTTTTTTGTTAAGGGCTGCTTCGTATAATCGAGAAAGGAAAAACAGTAGTAATAAAGATCTTGGCGAGTCCCGGAGAGGTAGTGGCTACCTGCAAGAGGCCAAAGTGTTATCCTGGGCTATCATCACTCTTGATATGTTTGTCGTGGACAAAATATTGGGGGTTTACCTGCCGACACATTGAAACGGGTTTTTGGAACATATGGGGGTGTTGGGCATTTTCCAGAAAGTGTAAGTGTCAGTGTTCGGAGAGAGCGATATCCTACAGTGGAGAGTGTAAGCCATAGAAAAGAGATTTAAGGTTTATACACTTAATGTTATTCTTTAAAACACTGGAGAGTGAATCAGCACATTTATAGTGTAAGTGTCCGCTCACTGGAATTTTAAGTGCCCATGCCGAGGGGCGGGTTATACCTGGAGACGCAAATCCATCTATCATAGTATATCTGTGTAGCGGGGAAAAAGTTCTGCATGTACTGGTAAGTGTCAGTAAAAAATTGGGGAGTATAAATAAAAAACCCGTGAAAAAACCAAGAGACAGCTTCCACCCTCCCAAACAATGTACATTTTCCCCCCCAGGCGAGGTTAAAGTTTTTTTTTTGACGTTTATTTGGAACGGTGAATGATTACTGTACCCCAAAATAAAACTCGATGTCTGGGCTCTGTTGACTAGTTTACAGATGTTTTAGTTAAAGTTTTCACCAAAGGTCTCACCCCTGTATAACCCTTGGGGTTTAGAGCTTAGTTTGATTTTAATGCCCAAAGGTCTGCTAATTGTTGATGTTGCCCAAAGTGCCTACACCCCAAGTCAACTTTAAACCAAAACACCCGATCACAGGTTTTGATGTAAAAATTTGGTTATTGATACGACGAAGAGGTTTCCCAAAAAACGTCAAACAAACGCAGGAGATATGAAAAAACCGTTTCGGTCCTGGGACCTTGGTCATCTGGCCTTAGACAGAAAACGGTTTGTAATAATTTCCTGGATTTTTCTGGGCGTTC
>NC_069404.1:2948447-2966981 GCF_026875155.1 Cherax quadricarinatus | reverse complement strand
CTCTGCTCCCTCCCACTTAACATCTGCTGCTGCTGCCTCCCACCTAACACCTGTGCTGCCTAGAAACCTAACACCTGCTGGGGCCCCTGAGCACCTAACACCTGCGCTGCTGCCTGTCAAAACACCTGTTCCCCGAGCACCTAACACCTCTGCTGTGCCGGCACCTAACCCTGCGCGCTGCCTAGCACCTAACCCCTGCTGCCCCTCACCCCCAACACCTGTTTTGCGCTCCTGAGCCCCTAACACCTGCTCTACTGCCTCCCACCAACACCTGCTGCTCCCTGAGCCCCAACCCCGCTCACTCCCTCACCACCTAACCCCTGTGCTCCCTGACCCTAACCCGATGCTCCCTGAGCACCTAAACCCTGCGCTAAACCCCAAACCCCTGCTCTGCCTGAGCAAAACATGCTGCTCCGAGCACCTAACATCTGTGCTCCTGAGCACCTCACCTGCTGCGCCTCACCACCAAACACTGCTGCCCCTGAGCACCTAGCATCTACTGCCTGACACCTAACCCCTGCTGCTGTCCCCTCACACCAGCACCTGAGCGCCTGAACCAAAAACCTGCGCTGTAACCCCCCCCTAACACCGGCTCTGCTCAACACCTAACCCCTGCGCTGCTGCCCCCCCCCCCCACATGCGGTGCCCCCACCTAAACTGTGGCTCCCTCACCCCCCTAACCCCTGCTGCTGCTCCCTCACCCCAAACACCACTGCTGCGCCTCACCACCAAAACCTGCTGATCTCCTCACACCAAAACCCCGCTCTGCTCCCCTCACCCCCTAACACCAGTGCTCTGCTCACCCCTAACACCTGTGCGCTGCCTCCCACCTAACACCTGCTGCTGCTGCCTCACCATTTAACATTTGCTGCTCCCCACCACCTAACCCCTGCGCGCCGGCCCTAACACCTCTGCGCGCCTGAGACCTAACACCTGTGTTTCGCCTTAGAAACTAACACCTGCTGTGCCGAGCCCAAAAACCCCCCTGCTGCGCTGCCTGAGCACCTAACCCCTGTGCTGCTCCCCTGAGCACCTAACACCTGCTGCTCCCTCATCACCCAACACCTGCTGTGCCCCTGGCCCTAACACCGCTGCTACGCCCCCCACCTAACACCTGCTGCTCCCTGAGCCCCAAACACCTGTGACTCCCTCACCCCCAAAACACCTGTGCTCCCTGAGCCCCAAAAACCTGCTGACTCCCTCACCACCAAACACCTGGCTGCTGCTCACCCCCTAACACCGGGCTGCTCCCTGGTCCGAACCTACGCGCCTCACCATAACACCTGCTACGCTACGACTCAGTACCAAACATGCACTTCCGGCCCCAAAACCCCGCCACTCAGAGAAACTAACCCCTACAACTAAACACCTGGGGCCCTAACATTTCACACTTTCAAACCTGAGCCCTACACCTACAAATTTCAAACCGGCACCTAACACCTGAAACCCAACATTGGCCCAAACCCCTGACCCCTCAACGCTAGCACCAAACCCAATCACCAACACTGAGCCCCTAACTCAGTGTGCCTAACCAGTAACAATGAGCCCAAAACCCCTGACCCCTACATTGAGCACCAAACACTTCAACACCTGGACCTATACCTGATCACTAAACACCTAAAGCCCAACCCTGTGTGCGAAACACATTAACAACTGAGACCTCCCCTGACACGTCCAAAACCTGGCGGGAAACCAGTCAACACCGAGAAAGAAAGGACGTCAACACAGCAGGTAACACAGTCACAGCTGGGGCAGGTAACAATAACCCCTAGCGGTAACCGTCAACAGGGCGGGTAAATGAGTCAACACCTAGAGGTAAACAGTAAACACCTGGGGCGGGAAATGCATTCAACATGAGCCTAAACAGTCAACATTAGCGCTAACACAGTCAAACATGAGCACTAAACACAACACTGGATAACAGTAACCCCTGAGCAGTAACCATCAACCCTGAGCGGGGAACCATCAACAGGAGCAGGTACACATCCACACCGAGAGGTAAACAGTCAACACCTAGAAAGTAACACAGTAAACCCCTGAGGGGGAAAACACGTAACCCCTACAGGAAACACATCAAACCTGAGCAGGTAACACAGTCAACCCTAGCATAACACAGTCAACCCCTGAGCGGGTAACCAGCAACCCTGAGCGGGTAACACAGTCAACACCTGACAGGAACACAGTCAACACCTGAGCGGGTAACACATCAACCCCGGCAGGAAACCGTCAACACCTGACAGGTAACACTGTAAAACCCCTAGCGGTAACACAGTAACACCTGAGGGGAAACACAGTCAAACCCTGACGGGTAAAAATAAACCCCCTGACGGGTAAAACAGTCAACACCTGGCGGGTAAAAAGTCAAATCGAGCAGGAAACACAGTCAACACCTAGCGGGTAACACGTCAACACTGAGCAGGTCAAGTCAACCCCTGCAGGTAAAAAACAGTCAACCCCCCGAGCAGCTAACACAGTAAAACCCTAGCGGTAACCGTAAAACCCCTGAGCAGTAACACAGTCAACACCTGAGAAGGAAACAGTCAACAGTAGCAGGAACACAGTAAAACCCCTGAGCAGAAACAGTAAAACCTGGCGGGAAACCCAAAGCAACCCGGAAGGTAAACAGTCAAAGCTGGCATAACACGTAAACAGCGGAGGTAACACAGTAAACGCTGAGAGAAAACCAGCAACACCTGAGCAGGTAAGACAGTAACACCTAGCAGGTAAAAAAAACAACCCCTGAGCAGGTAACACAGTCAACAGCTGACAGGTAAACAGAAAACCTGAGGGGTAACACGTCAACAGTGAGCAGGAACACAGTCAACCCCTGAGCATAAACAGTCAACACCTGAGAGGTAAAAAAGTCAACCCCTGAGCGGTAACCATCAACAGGACAGGTAACCCCATCAACAATGAGAAAGTAACACAGCAAACCTGAGCGGAAACACAGTCAAAACCTGAGCAGGAACACAGTCAAACCTGAGAGGAAACACAGAAAACCCCCCTGAGAGGTAACACAGTCAACCCTGAGCAGTAACACAGTCAAACCTGACGGGTAACACAGTCAACAGCTGGGGGCGGGTAACACAGTAAACCCCTAAAAAAACAGTCAAACCTGAGCAGGTAACAAAGTCAACCCTGGCAGTAACACAGAAACCCGCCGGGGAACACATCAACCCCTGAGCAGGTAACACAGCAAATCTGAGCAGGTAACACAGTCAACACTGAGCGGGAAAACCAGTAACACCTGGGGCAGGAAACAAGTCACAGCGGGGGCAGGTAACACATTCAAACCTGAGCAGCTAACACAGTAACCCTAGCAGGAAACACAGTAACCCTGAGCGCAAACCACGTCAACATCGAGCGGGAAACACGTAACAGCTGAGCAGGTAACACATCAACACCTGAGCAGCAAAACCCTCAACCCCGAACGGGTAACACATAAAACCTAGCAGGAACACAGTCAACAGCTAGCAGTAACCAGAAAACAGTGAGCAGGTTTAAACAGTCAACAGGGGCGGGTAAACAGTAAACACCTGAGAGGAAACCAGTAACCCCTGACGGAAAAAAGTAACCCTGAGCAGGTAACACAGTCACAGTGAGCAGGTAACCGTCAACAACGAGAAGTAAACAGTCACCCCTGAGCAGGTAAACAGTAAACACCTGAGCAGGTAACAATTTAAAACCCCTGAGCAGGTAACACATCAACACCGAGCAGGAACAATCAAACCTGAGCAGGTAACACAGTAACCCCTGAGCAGGAAACACGTCAAACCCGAGCAGGAACACCAAGTCAACACCTAGCATTAACACGTCAACCCGGCAGGTAAAAAGCCCAACACCTGAGCGGGTAACACAGTCAACACCTGACAGGTAACACATCAACCCCAAAGGGGAAAAGACAGTCAAACCTAGCACTAACCAGTCAACCCTGAGCAGGAAACCAGTAACACCTGAGCGGGAAAAACAACCCTGAGCAGTAACACAGTCAACCCCCTGACAGGTAACACAGTCACAGCTAGCAAACACAGTCAACACCTGACATTTAACCCAGTCAAAAACCTAGGCAGGAACACAGTAACGTGGCATGTAACCAGTCAACCCCAGCAGGAACACGTAAAACAGTGAGGGGAAAAAAGTCAACAGGGGCAGGAAAACACAGTAACAGCTGGCGGAAAGACGTCAAAATGAGCAATAACACGTCAACCCCTACAGTAACCAGTCAACACCTAGGGGTAACACAGTCAACACCTGAGCAGGAAACCCCGTCAACACCTGAGCGGGTAACCAGTCACACCTGACAGGAACACAGTCAACACCTGGCAGGTAACACAGTCAACCCCTAGCAGGTAACACAGTAAACCCTGGCGGTCACATCAAACCTGAGCGGGAACCAGTCAACACGAGCGGGTAACACATAAACACCTGAGCAGCAACACATCAACCCCTGAGCAGGAACAAGTAACCCCTGAGAGGAAAACCAGTAACCCCTGGCAGAAACACAGTAAAACCCAGCATTAAACGTAAACCCCTGAGCGGTAAAAGTAACAGTGACATTAACACAGTAAAACACCTAGCAGGTAAAAACAGTCAACAGCTGGGGGCGGTAACCAGTCAACGCTGGCAGGTAACACAGTACGTGAGAGGTAAACATCAACAACTGAGCAAGAAACACAGCAACCTAGCGGGTAACACAGTCAACACCGGGCAGGTAACAAAGTCAACACTGAGCGGTAACACAGTAACACCTGACGGGAAACACAGTCACCCCTGACAGGTAACACGTCAAACCCCGAGCGGGAAAACAGTCAACCCCTAAAGGTCACATAAACACCTGACAGGTAACCCCAGAACACCTGGCGGGTAACCAGCAACAAGACACAGACATATCATGTCTGGCGATTTAAAACACAATATTTCAGGGGTCAAAACTTCTCTAGTATCATCTAGCACATGAATGTTGTTTTGTAAAAAAGGCAGGTTTTCTACCTGTAGAACCACAGGTTTACTCCCCTTGTTAGACGCCAAGGTGTTACTCACCTGTGTTGACACCAAGGTGTTATCCCCTGTTTTGAAGCCACATGTTACTCCCTGTGCTAGACACCACGGGTGTTTTAGATGAAGGTTAAAGGAACCCGACTTTTTAAAAATTAACACATGTGCAACCTTGGTATCTTTTTGGGGAAAAGTTTCGCCACACTGGCTTATCGTCCTAGAAAGGAGAATTTTAAAAACAGGAGGGAATGAGTAAACAGTCCCCACCTTGAGTCGATGGGGTCGTCCACATTTGAATAGAAAAACGGATACGTGTGAAAGGAGCTTATCAAATGTGGGTTCTCTGAACCATTATCAAAAAAACCCTTCGACCGCAACTTTTGGGATCTTAATACGGGGAAATTTCTTCCTTGCTTTTTCTTGGGCACGACCCCACTTAACATTGAACAAAGTGAAACCCCCCTATGACTGTGCACCCTCCGCCAAACGGTTTTATAACTCCTTCTCAGCACGTATGTGTATTTTTCAAATGAGGGTGACCACTCGATCAAAGGTTGAGGATGATTACCTCATTCTCCTCCTGTTCTCAAGATTTCCTTTGTAAGGGTGATGAAACCCCTGTGTGGGAAACGTTTTCCCCCAATAAAGATACCCAAGAGTTGCCATGTGTCTAATTATCACCACAGGGGTACTTCCCTGTTAGACACCACAGGTTTACTCACCTTGCTAGACACCAAGGGTTACCCACCGGGTTAACACCACAGGGGTTACCCCCTGTGTTAGACACCCCGGTTTACTCACCCGTGCTAGAACACAGGGGTTCCACCGTTAGACACCCCAGGTTTTTTTCACCTGTGTAACACCACGGTGTTACTCCCCCTGGCTAACACCCAGGTTACTCACCCGTGTTGACACCACGGGGGTTTACTCACCTGTGCTAGCACCCCAAAGGGGTTACTCCCTGTTGCACCACAGGGTTACACCCTTTTTAGACACACAGGTGTTTTCACCTTAACACCACAGGGGTTACTCCCCTGGTTAAACCACAGGGTTACCCCTGTGAAAACACCACAGTTTTAAAATGTTTTAAACCCAAACACTGTTTATTGTTGACTTTATCACACAACAACAACACGTTTTCGTGTTTTGTTGGGGTTTTTTTTTGAGTCATGCAATTCTCAGTATCGACTCCCACTTCCCCCATGTTCCATCCGACTTCCCCTTTTTTCATTTGGTTCCCCATGTTCCCCCCGACTTCCCCATGTTCATTCTGGCTTTCTCGATGTTTCACTCGGCTTCCCGATTTTCACTCCCCTTCCGATGTTCCCTTTGGGTTCCCGAATTACTCCGACTTCCCCAGTTCCATTCGGCTTCCGTGCTCCCTCCGGCTTTCCCGATGTTCCCTTTAGTTTTTTGGAGAAATTCCCGGGCCCAAACCCCCCCCCCGGGCCCCCTGTGACCCGGCTTCATGGGGGATCAG
The DNA here is from genome assembly GCF_026875155.1 of Cherax quadricarinatus. Lineage (NCBI taxonomy): Eukaryota > Metazoa > Arthropoda > Malacostraca > Decapoda > Parastacidae > Cherax > Cherax quadricarinatus. The sequence continues at coordinate 2,960,506 of NC_069404.1, read as the reverse complement.
GGCCTATCATCCCGGCTGCTACCTGGCTGCATGCAAACAACTTTAAACCCCGCCCGGTGGTCAGGACCAATTGGTGTTGTCCAGTGCCTTTAAGCCGCCAGAGGTCTTTTGGGAAACCCCTTTTTGTATGCTGAAGCATTTTGGGGCCCCCAACACTTTTGGGATCTTTTAACGTCTATGACCCCCTCCCCCTTCCCGATGTTACCCAAAATTGTTCTCAAAACGACCCGGAATAACTATTTATTTAAAATGTTTATTTTCTAAAAAAATTTTCAAGGTATACAGGGATAGCTGACATCAATAACTCCCGCTAAATAGAAAGTCCCTTTTAATGCAGAGCATTTCATGCAAATTGGCAAATTTTTTTTTTCCCGGATTCAACCCCCACCAGTCACTAATATCCCGTACCAATTTTTTTGTGGGGGCATAGACAACCGGGGTAAAAAAAAAAGTCCATGTTTTTCCCCCTTTTCCCGGAATAAACCCCCCGCTCACCTTGGAAGCAAAAGTTTTCCCCCCGGCCCCAGCCACCATTCAGTTCTGGGAAATATTTGTTTCCCAAAGCTGTGCCATGAAAAAAAGGGAAAAAAAGTTTTCCCTTTGTAAATAGAAAATAGAACTTTTAAATTTCCCAAATTTGTCAGCAGAGCCGGAACACACACCCCCACCCGAGTGAGTCCCCCCCTTCCCCCCAAAACTTTAAAAGATCCAGAGAAGGGGGTGGGGGCTGGATAAAAATGTGCCGATGTCCTGTTTTCCCCCTTAAAGTGCCCGGGGGGCAAAAAAGATGAGGGCAAGGGCCCAGAGAGAAGAGAGAATTTTATCACCAATACTCATCCAAAAGACACATCCCACCCGACGAAGGCTGGCGCAGAAATCCAACATAGTTTGGGGGCCAAAGTGAATCTTGCAGTGAAGATGGGAGTTGGTGTTGGCCACCACTCTCCAAGTGACAAAAAACATCAACCCCAATCACCTAGGGGTACTCTTATATTTTCTACAATAACTGAATTTAATGGAATGAGAGAAAAAAACTGTTATGAATTTGGGTCCCGAGCTCCCAGCAATTCTCCCTTTCATGGGGCATCAAAAGAGGAGAAAAGACCAAAAAGAAGGGAGATCTAATTCCTCTAATCGCCAGAGGGGAAAAAGGCCCAACGGGAGATTTTAGATTAATTTTTTAAATTTTTCCCCCAATGGCTAGTTTATTGTGCACCCCATATCCTCCTGTGGACGGAAGCACGAAGCATTGGGGTACCAAAAGGCCCCAGGAACTAGGCCCCAAGGGGTTTAAAAGGGAAAACAAATTTTATTTATTTACAATCTAATTCACTTTTCTGTTACAAGCAAAAATTTTGGGAAAATTGAAAAGAAAATTTGGGATCTTATTTTTATTAAAAGTATCGACATGTCACATAGGTTATTAAAAATGTCGCCTCTTTATTCTTCAATAAGACACAATTATGCCAAAAGGTTTTAAAACAGTGACCAAATTTCCCTTTACATAATTTTTTTTAGTTTGTCATTCCCGTGTGTCCCCAAACTCCCGAAAACTTTTAACCAAGCCAACTGGCCACTACAAAAACAGCAGTCTGTTCACATTTCAAGTTGCTCCATAAACATACTTATTAGTTCATGTTTCAAGGGGGTTATAGTTTCTCAGGTTCTAACTGCATTCCTTAAAATCATTTTCATTATTTACTTTTCTCAAATTTTCCTAATGCTGACACAGTTTCCAAAGTTATATTTTTACATTTCCTTCTGGGTACTTTCTTGTAACATATATTTTCAGAAAAGGGGTAATCCAATGTTAGGGGTCCATAGCAATTTTACATTAATTTTTCCTTTTTCCCTAATTTTTGAGTTTGTACCTGGCTTTCCCAAAGAGCATGTTGTTAGAGTCATTTTATGAGTCAAAACCTTTAATAGAATAGAATCTATTGATGAGTCATGTAGGTCTTAGGTTTCTTTAGCTCCATAGGAGTGCAAACAAACTTTTTAGTGTAGCCCATTGTTAATTTTTATGCCCAACTCAACAAATTTTTTATGTTCTTACGGGGAGGGGAAACAGACAGATGCAGCCCTCCAGAAGACTCCCGTTTTAGATCCACAGTGTATATAACTTGTGAAAACTTTTTTTATACCATAGGTGAGAAAATTTTTTCTTGATGTTCCCCTTAAAAAGTGATTTAAAGGGAAAGGGGTTTACAATGGTTTTTTTGGGGGGACCTGCAGGTATTGATAAAAGAAACATTTTCCCGGGGGGGGAAATGTCTTGTTGCCCTTCCGATCGCTATAGGGGCACCTCTCTGAACCGTGAGCTTTTTTCAACCGCTTTAAAATTTAGGGTCCTGCCCCCAAATCCTTTCCAAATTCCCTTTGATACTCTGGGCTGAAGAATACTTTTTTCCAAAAATGGGGTTTGGGGGTGTGGTGTGTGGGTGTGTGTGAGGGGGTGGTGTGGGGGTGTAGGGTTGTTTGGGGGTGTTGGTGTGTGTGGTGTGGGTGTGTGGGTGTGGGGGTTGGTCCCTTTTGGGGGTTTGCATATATTTGTACCTCAGTGCACATGTCCTTCGTGCGCCCCCCTGTGTGTATGTGGCGCCGTATGTGGGGGTATACCACAAAAATTTTTTATTTTTAAAATCATTACAATTGGACCCGGGTGGGCGTATCATGGTTTTATTACTTTTTAATTTCCATGACTGTAACCATGTATGGAGGGAAAACTGATTCTTTCCTCTGAACTTTCCATGTTGTGACCAATTACCCGGAGTTCATTACCTTTTTAACTAGTTCCCACATAACTTTGGGTCCCGTAGGACCCTTATTACCTTTTTTAAAAATTTTGACTACCGCCCACAGGATGGGGATGGGGGTGATAAAAAAGATATTTAAATAATGTGTGGTGGGTTTTTTGTGTGTGTTGTGTGTGGTGTGTGTGTGTGTGTGTGTGTGTGTGTGTGTGTGTGTGTGGTGGTGTGTGTGTGGTGTTTGTGATCAACAATCAAATTTGCACCAAAAACTCTTCAGTTTTGACCGGGGGTGAAGGGGAATTGCTCAATTTCCCAAATTTGTTCATGATTTTACCATGTATAAAAGTAATAACCATTCTACAGAATTCATTTTTTAACTTTTACCATTACCTTTTGTACCTTTTAGCTATCAAAATTTAGGGGGCCCGTCCCTGGACCCTTACTATCTGTAATCTGTAAAAAACCTTTTAAATTGTCATGATTGTGCCAGACTACCTGGAGTTCATTTCCTTTGTAAATTGTGGTTTTATTACCTTTGTAAAAATTTTGAGTTCATTTCCTTTTTAAATTTTGAGTTCTTAAATTTTTTAAATTGTGGTTCATTACCTTTTTAAATTTTAGTTTATTACCCCCTGTAACTTGCTAGCTATCAAAACTTTGGAGTCCCGTCCCCGGACCAATTTTGTACCTCGTAAACTTTGCAAAGCCCAGGAGGGGAGGGTGCATAATAAACATTTAAAAAAACTAACTAACTGCCCACATGTACAGTTCATGCAGGTTAAAACTTAATGAATTGCACGTTTTTTACAACCCTTTTGATCTTGTGATTTACCCCCTAGAACTTTTGGGAAGAAATTTATTTTGACAGGGTTGGGTTTGTTTTTTCAAAATTTAATACCGAGTACAGTGTAATCTCACAATTATCACTGATACTAGAAATAGCACGCTCCTTCCTCATGTTAAGGAACTTTTGTAAGATATGGACAGTCAAGATATTCTCCGGGCCGGTGGCTGGTTGGAGGCCGGTGGCCTGGGGCTAAGCTCCGCTTCACCACGAGAGGGCCCGGTGTCGATTCGGCGGTGAAACCTTTTCGACACGTTTCCCTTACACCGATTGTACTGTTTCACTAGCCGGCAAATAGGGTACCTGGGTGTTAGTCGGACTGGATGTGGGTGATTCCTGGGGGACAAGATTAAGGACCCCATGGTAATAGTTTAGACAGTCTCGATTTGAGATTGACTTTCTTTGGGGTATCTGGTGGCTACCCTCGGGGTTAAAAATCCGAAACGAAATTCTTATCTTATTTCCTCAAGGGTTCGGGAGAGAACTTTCTCTAGCATAAATATTCAACATAATAATAATAATCATATATAAAATATTTATTTATACAAGTACATGTACAATGTATACAGTTGTGGAGAACTTTTCTCAGGATGGGGGTATCAGCCCTTAGCCCTTTCAGCCCTTTCAGCCAGTTGGCCAGCTTCAGAAGGGGCGAGCGTACATGTATACTGTACAGTGAGTCATTGATCAAGATGCTATGCGGAGTAGTAAGTGACTCTGCTCCTTGCAGCGGTGTTGCAAAGAGTCTTTTTCTAAAGAGACAATACATCCTTATTGCAGGACAATTAAAGGAAACTTTGTCCCACATTATTACCATAGTAAAACTAGTGTACATTGTTGTTTCTGCTTAAGGACAGCAAGAAAACAAGCATTCTGCTTTGCATATCGAGAGGTGACAAGGATGAAGGTACTAGGTCAGCGTTTTTTTTTTTTTTTGTGCTGGGGCAGTGGCAAGTGACGGATGGAGCGCTCGAGTTGGCGTAGGCCGACTATCTTTGACTCTATGGAGAGTGCACACTGAGCCAGGATACTGATCTGTGGGGGCGTTGTGTGAACAAAGTGTCTTAACACAACACTTAATAGAAGTGTGATCCAGCTTCTTTAGTGATTACATGAGAACAATAAAGACAAAATCTTGTGGAAATAGTTTTACCAGTGTGCGTTTCCTAGACAATGGAAGACGTGGACATCAAGGACATTCAGCTTCTATCAAAGTCACCGATAAAACATCTGTCGAAGGTGTTGAGAACACCATAGCTCACGTTACAAAGAGCAGGGTATGTTACGAATTTCTGAGTTTGTAATCAACTATAATCGGCAGCGTAAGGTGTGGACTTTTGAGTCAAAAAGTAGGTATTTCGTCAGCATCGAATGAAATATGTGACATAACACCCCTAGGGGTAATTTATACTTACAAAATGTATCTTCTTGACAGCCACTGTTGTGTGATGGTGTCGACAGCATCTTAGACTCGTCTGGCAGGGGCGGGCTGTTGTAGACGATTTGCTGTCATTTCTCAGTAAGTGATCATTATATATAGTTAATAAATAAACACAGCCGGTAAGGCCAAACTTCTCAAACGAGTATGGTCGTGCTCGAACGGATAAGACCACACTGTGCGTCCAACATGTTGTATAAGTGTACAAATAACCTATGAGCCCAAGGTTTCGAAAAAAGCTGGTAAAATAGTTGTTTACCATATAAATCAGTATAAATGAGTCCTCAGGACTCACTACAGAGAATGGGCCAGCCAAAAGAAACGGGCGCTCACCCACTTTCACCAATGAAAAAGGGAGCTGGGTGGACTCACCCCACAAGAAGACGGGGGATGGTATCTGCACCCTCATCCAAAACTGCTCAATCATGAAATGCTGATTACGAACAACACCACCAAGTGATGTTGTTTGTCTGAGTGTATATATATCACAGTTTTTATAATGTGTTAGACAGAAATTTAAGAGACACGATTGTGTTAAAGTTTGTTTCTTATAGATTTACCTGTTGTATTAAAGGACTTATATATAAAGTGTAAGCTTTCAAATATATATTAACTGTGAAATTTATCTATGTGTGTAAGTTATATTCCGTGGTGATTACAGTTCTTACAGTGAATTTATGTGTATAGTTGAATGAGTGTATAACATCGTTATTTTAAGATTACTTCATCATGGTCAGGCTGACCAGCAACAGCCATAAAACACCAGCCACATGTACGGTGTACCCTTCATGGCATTTGACTGAGGTTAAGCTTAGAGGGTCAGTAGTGTCTGAATCGATTATTGAGACTTAAGCATAACAAAAACTCACTGTCTTTGAGTACAGAGTTATATAAACACTTTAAGTGTGGTGCTAGAATCTTTAAGGTATCCAAAAAAGGGTTTGTTTGAAAAAACTCGTTTCGTCTTTAAGATAAGATTACAACAATTCGAAAATCCTAATTTCAGTCCTGTATAGGATTAACGCAAGATACAACATAGATTTTGTGATCTTGATCTCAAGTTTGAATTATTTCAAAAGCTGACAATAAATTTACTTCAGACTGTATTCACAAATATGAACATAATTTCTTGAATCAGATCCTTGAGGATGAAATTAACAATGTTTAGGTACTTTTAGTGTAACAATTAAGGTGGAAGGAGTAAGGCTATCTGCCGCAAAAACTCTGTCACAGAACCTATATAAACTAGGTGGGCAACCACCTTGTTACACCTGTAACAACAACAAGTGTCCCATTACAAGCTTACCTACATTGTCATTACTATTTCCAAGGTCATAAGTATGAAGAATTCTTAGTGGTTTTTCAACCATAGACTTTCCACGAAGAATAGAGAGTTTGCTAAGTTCAAATACTTAAATGGTCTGTGAAGGGAGACCTATGAATGATTAAGTCATTTCGGAGGTTCAAGGCAATTATCAAAAAGCTTAGTTTCTTAGCAGACAATTACTTTGATGATGGACAATGCTAGAGTATAGACATGCAGTCATAATATCAAGCTTTGACGCCACCAAACATTGTATCAGGATTACCGGCATTAGAATACATTAGGGACATAGTTCAGCTTCAAGGTGCTCTAAATATGACTAAGGCAATTGTGATTGGTTAATCGTGGTATTGTACAAGATAAGTTGTCACCACAAATATTGGACCGATTAAATATTATGTCAATAAACGCTCTTTACTTGTGAGGAAATTAGCAATGTTTACAAAAAATAGTATCATGCATGAAGCAACGAGACAAGATGAAAAATCCACAAATCCAGTGGATAATAAACCTTCAATCAGTATAAAATGTGTATACCTACCCCACTAAACACATATTTAGGAATCCCATATAGGCATTTATCAGAAGCTGTGAATACAATAGACCGTAACAGATGTCATCATAACGTACTACAAAATGTGTATTTAGTGATGGACCCATTGGGCAAGTTTGTAGTCAATACACATCAATGGAGGCACGTAAAACGATGTTCACAGCTCTGAAAAGAATCCATCAAGGTTTAGTGAAACAAGGGAGGGAAAAATGCTCACTAAGTAGTGTTTTTAAATGAAGGGTATGCATCATTCAGCATTAAGCCCAAATATTTGTGAAAGCAGCGATTCGACAGAATCAGGGAAGTCACCAAGCACAGCATTATTGTGAGAGATAAGTGTATACAGCAATGCTTCCCGATAGCTCAAGTTGAGTTATCTAATAAATTAACAAACATGTTGCTTAAACACTATTTGATCAAGGCTCACAAAGGTCCTTCATAAGAAGATCAGAGTTGCAGAAATAACTAAACACCCTATGCCACAATACAGATAGATATAGTGGGTTTTTTCCCCAATTTATGGTAAAAAGAAATAGACCTAGCCCGACTCACTGTTGGTTAGGAAAAGGAACAAGCAGTAGACGCTGTGGTAGTAGATGATTTTCCTAAGTCTGTGCAGATCAGAGAATTCAACGAAACAGTTGCAGCACTTGAAAGCGCTAAGGGTAGTAGCCTGTCTGGACTACAGCCGGACACAATTAGTCAATTTGATTTAATCATTGGAAGGCTTTTATCATGTTTAGTGCAAAATTCTAGTAAGTAAACATGATGTTCACATGTGAAAAGAGGAGGCACATGATATGTGGTCCCATTCCTTCAAAAGTGGGAAAGTCAGTGATTTGATTCAGTGGGAAAATGTACTAGATACGAGAAAAACGCTGATCATGTACCACAGCAAAAATTATATTTATGGAAGAAATGAATGAACCAGTTCGCTAAGTTGTGGGATTAGATGCGACTAGGTATTGATGTAAATCAACCATGCCACAAGAGTCTCAGATTATAAACATATTTGGAACTGTCAAAAATAAAGCTGGACTGTATTGGGTTAGGTTACCATGGAAATTAAAATCCACCACTTCCTAGCATTATCGCAAGGCTTTGGACAGATGAAAGCACAATACATGAGTCAGGAAGAATCGGAGTATGACTGTCTTGATATTATACCGAAAGTTGGACATTAAAGTCATTTGAGGAAATAGTTGAAGAAAAGTTTTGAGACAAAAACGTCATTATCTCCCGCACTGGAGTCAGAAAGATCTGAAACCACACATACGTGTTGTCTATAAATGAGCGCAGTGAAATAACGATGAAGCAAGTCTTAATGGACTGTCTGATGAGGACCTACTAACTGAGAAGCTTGGAGACGTGCTTATGAAATTTCGCACAAACATTGCTACACGGCAGATTATTTCCAAGGTTTTTAAGAGTAGGACTAAAGAAATAGGATGAGATTTACAGATTCTTGTGGCTGAAATCCAAAGTCCTCAAAGTCCTGTGAAAAACTTATCGTTTCAAATCAGTATTATTTGGTGCAACATCCTCTCCATTCTTACTGAAGCTACTTACATAACTTTTTAAGAAATCAGAAAGTCTTAAGAAGTCTTAAGAAAAGTTTTATGTGGACCATCTTCAATGTATGTGATAAAGAGGAGGATTTGAAAATCTTCTTACAGTCGAGTAAAAGGAGATGAAAGACGCATATGGCTCTAAGGATGTGAATACAAATCTCAATGCAATTAAGGCGATTATCAAAGACGAAATTCCTTGAAGGTGAAATCTGATTGAACAATATGCTGGGATTACTTGGAACCACAGGAAGAAATTTGCGTTAAAATGATGTAAACAATAAATCATGCAGTACACTCACTTAAACGTAGTTACAGTAGATGTATCAAAGTTTTGATCCTCTAGGATCGTCTCCCAAAATTACATAAAGGTAAAATGCTTATGCCGATGCATGGAAATAAAACATGGATGGATGAGAAACTTGTTAGAAATGCGTCAAGCCATGGGTGAAATATAAGAGTATAAACAATTCTCGATTAAATTATAGACAAATAGGTCAAGAGGTGAAACAAGTTACATTACTGTGTTTGTGATGCGTCAACAAGAGGTTATGGCGCTGTGCTAACATGAGTCTGTGAAGGAAGTACAATAATATTCAAAGGCGGGTAGCTCATGAGGTCGAAAGTGCAACAATTGCCTGACAGCACTTTATGTAGGTAAAATTCGTGTCTATTCAACACCGTACTTGAAATCATTCATATTGAAGAAAACCGTTGATCTGGGTGATAATGAAGCAGTTCTAGTGGGTTAAGAAATAATAAGAGTAAGTTGTCTAAGGAAACAGCGTAGCGAAAATAACAGAGGTGCAGAGAGATTATCTCTTCTTCACGTCTCTACCAGAGAATCAGTGGACATGATTGTAGTGGTGTCCAATCAAGAAATTTGTGGATAATAAAATTATGGCTCCACGGCCGAACTGCTCTCTAATGAAAAATAATGGCTCAGCAAAAGCTCAATTATGCAGGAGAAACAGTTGCATGAACACTGCAGAATAAGTAGTGTAAATATGCAGACACAACAGATAGTCATTGATTGGATCTAAATACTCCACTTTGGGTAAAACTCTTACGGTTAAGCTTTGTGTAAATTCATTAAAAGAAATATAAAACTGATATGAATGTTAGAACCATTAAATACTGGGTGTGAAACTAATCCGACAGCTGATTTCTTAAGAATATAAATTTTAGGAAAACACAAGATAAAACCACAAGAAACTGTTTGATAATTCTTTAGGACTTTATCTCGACTCAGAAAAGATTAATAAGATGTCGAGGAAAGAATTCTAATTCTTCATACTAAAGACTCATCATCATATTGATCCCAATAATCATTGGCTAACAAAATGATTGTGCAAACGCCACGTAAGTGTTACGAGGTGGGGATGCTGAAATTTGTCATATCGACAATCCTATGGATACCTCAAGGTCGAACAAAGAGATGAAAAAACAACATTAAGGATGTATTCTTGTGTCACTTACGATATGGAGTTGTCATTATCCAGGTCCACCTCCATATCTCTGAAGAGTATGTATATATCCATTGGGGTGAGGTAAGATTATTTGGACCAATAATATTAACCAAAAAGTAGACAAAAGTAATAAGGGTGAAATCTGTTTGCACTTGTGTAACGGACTAGCGCGTACATTCGAAAGGCCATGATGTCTGCTGAAACTATATCAAATTATTCAGAAGGTTTGAGCCAGAAGGGCAAGTACAGACTGACGATTTAGATACTGCAACGACCTTGTTGTGGTGCAGCTCTATAAGCAAGATCTTTGATCAACCGAAGTACAAACAGATGATGAATCAACGCAGATGTCGTTGGAGATAACATTCTCCTAAATCTATGGGCACGGGGTTTTATGAAGAATGATGGCCTGTAAAGCGTTGTTTAAGGAAGACTCATCAACGTAGAGAATGACTAGAGAATTCCGTACAGTTGTGACTGAATAGAAAATACGAGTCAAAACAGACTTAACTTATGTTAGAGATTGGGGACAATTTAGAAGTGGTTACGTTCATCTCATTTTACTCCATGGAGAGCTCGAACCTGTTCCTCCATGAAAGATAAAGAAATATAGAGGATTATTATTTCGAACTGAGCATCTCAGACGTAAATTAAAACTAATCAAGTTGATTGAGTTGGGAGAAATTTGGCGGAGAAGACTATCTACTCTGAGAGAACACTTTTATGGAGCTGGGTGTTTGAAAATCATCGTCCTTAAGACTGGTGACATAGTGTTATGGCAAGCTGGTGAGGTCAATGGCCACTTGGCAAATTGTGACCATATATCCTGATGCAAATGGAATCATCAGGACAGTTGATGTTTTGAGCAAAGGTGTAGTGAATAAGCGGACAATAAATAAACTAGTGCCGTTAGAATTACACAGTGTTGAAAACAAAATTAGTGATTCTCCAGAAACCACACAGACTAAAGCTGTTCAGAAAAGACAAGCAGCAGTGGTGGCGAGTGAGAAAATTAAATTAATGTTAAGTGATGAATAGTTCACCTGCAGCGAACCTCCGCCGCCCCCCAGTGTGGAGAAATTTTCTCCAGGAGGGGGGTATCAGCCCCCTTCAGCCCTCTCAGCCCTGAGGGGCCACTCAGAAGGGGCGAGCGTCTTGTTTACTGCTAGAGTGAGTAATTGATCACAGATGCTATGCGTGATCAAGTGACCTCTGCTCCTTGCAGGGGTGTTGCAACGTGTATTTTTATAAGAGACAGTACATCTCTTACTTAGCAGGACAATTAAGGAAAATCCTGCTCCCACTTTATTACCATAGTAAAGATAAGTGTACATTGTTGTCTATGATTAAGACAGCAAGAAATAAACATTCTGCTTTGCTTCATCGAGGAGTTGACAAGGATGCAAGGTACTAGGTCAGCGTTGTTTTTTTTTTTGTGCTGGGGCCAGTGACGGGATGGAGCCCTGTAGCGTCTGGCAGATTACTTTTGACTCTAGAGAGAGTCACACTGACGCCAGGATAACCAACAAAGAACACTGATCTGTGCGTTAGTGTGAATAAAGTGTCTCGCAGAACACGATAAACATAAGAGAGGTGTGATCAGCTTCTCTTGTGATACATTGTGAACAATAAAGACGAATCTTGTTGAACATAGTGTACCAGTGTGCGTTTCCTAGACAATGGAAGACGTGGACATCCAAGGACACTTCAGCTTCTATCAAGTCACCGATATCTGTCGAAGGTGTTGAGAACACCATAGCTCACGTTACAAAGAGCAAGGTATGTTACGAATTTCTTGTAGATCGGGGATTGCGCAATTCTTGAGTCACAAGGAGTTTGTAATCACCTATAATCGGCAGTAAGGTGTGGACTTTGAGTCCAAACAAGTAAGTATTATGTCACCATCATTGAATGAAATATGCTGACATAACACACCCCTAGGGTAATTTATACTTACAAATTGTATCTCTTGACAGCCCACTGTTGTGATGGTTTCGACAGCATCTAGACCCCGTCTGCAGGGACGGCTGTGGGAGACGATTTGCGTCATTTATTTAGCTAAGTGTTCATTAAAAAAAAATTTTTATCTTTGTGTAAAGCCAATTCCAAC
>NC_069404.1:2905644-2947947 GCF_026875155.1 Cherax quadricarinatus | reverse complement strand
AGTCACGTTACAAAGGCAAGGTTTGTTCGAATTTCTTGGGATCGGGGGATTGCGCAATTTTGAGTCACAAGGGTTTGTAATCAACCTATAATCGGCAGTAAGGTGTGGACTTTTGAGTCCAAACAAGTACGTACATCGTCAGCCACCAGTGTATGAAATATGCTGATATAACACCCCTAGGGTAATTCATACTTACAATTTGTATCTCTTGACAGCCCACTGTTGTGATGGTTTCGACAGCATCTAGACCTCGTCTGCAGGGATGGCTGTGTAGACGATTTGCTGTCTTTTTATCAGCTAAGTGTTCATTTATATAATTATATCTTAGTGGTAAGGCCAAATTCTAAACATCTGTCATCCAGGTGTGTGGGTGTCTGTCTGCGTAAACCAGCCTCTGTGACCATCACCCGCGGACCGCCAGTTACCCCCCGTTGCCAGGGATGGGTGACCGTACCTGCTGTTGATGACTTGAAGTGCCCTCACCTCACCTCGAGAACTGCCCATAGCCTGCTACTGCTGTCAGCTGCTGTGATGCTGTCTGCTACGCTGTGGCCGTGCTGTAATGCTGTTGTTATGCTGTGGCCGTGTTTGTGATGCTGTCTGCTATGCTGTGGCCGTGCTGTGATTGGTGGCTGCTATGCTGGGGCCCGTACTGTGTGTGTCTGCTTGCTTGTGGGCGTGATGTGATGCTGTTGCTATGCTGTGGCCGTGCTGTGATGCTGTTGCTTGCTGTGGCCGTGCTGTGATGCTGTCTGCTATGCTGTGGCAGTGTTGTGATTCTGTGATGTGAAGATTGTAGTGTGTCTTGTAAGACTGTAGTGTGTCTTGTAAGACTGTAGTGTGCCTTTTTAAGACTGTAGTGTGTTTTTGTAAGACTGTAGTGTGTCAAAGTAAGACTGTAGTGTGCCTTGTAAGACTGTAGTGTGTCTTGTAAGACTTTTAGTGTGTTTGAAAGGGACTGTAGTGTGCCTTGTAAGACTGTAGTGTGTCTTGTAAGATTAGACTGTGTTTTGTAAGACTGTAGTTTTGTCTTGTAAGACTGTAGTGTGTCTTGTAAGACAGTAGTGTGTCTTGTAAAAACTGTAGTGTGTCTTGTAAGACTGTAGTGGGGTCTTGAAAGACTGCAGTGTGTCTTTTATGACTTTATTTTGCCCTGCAAGACTGCAGTTTTGTCTTGTAATACTGTAGTTTGTCATGTAAGACTGTAGTGTGACTTGAAAGACTTCGGGTTTTGTCTCTTGTAAGGACTGAGTGTGTTTGTAAGACTTTTGTTTTTCTTGTAAGACTGTAGTGTGTCTTGTAAGACTGCAGTGTGTTTTGTATACTACAGTGTGTCTTGAAAGACTGTATTGGAGTCTTGTAAGACTGCAGGGGTGTCTTGTAGACTGTAGTGTGTCTAGTAAGAAAGTAGTGTGTCTTGTAGGTGTGTGTGTGTCTAGTAAGACTGTAGTGTGTCTTGTAAGACTGTAGTGTGTCTTGTAAGACTGTAGTGTGTGTTGTAAGACTGTAGTGTGTCTTGTAAGACTGTAGTGTGTCTATTGAGAAAGTAGTGTGTCTTGTAAGACTGTAGTGTGTCTTGTAAGACAGCAGTGTGTTTTGTAATACTGCAGAGTCTTGTAAGACTGCATTGTATCTTCTAAGACTCCAGTGTGTCTTGTAAGACAGAAGTGTGTCTTGAAAGACTACAGAGTGTGTTGTAAGACTGTAGTGTGTTTTGTAAGACTGTAGTGTGTCTTGTAAGACTGTAGTGTGTCTTGTAAGACTAGACTTTGTTTTGTAAGACTGTAGTGTGTCTTGTAAGACAGAAGTGTGTCTTGAAAAACTACAGAGTGTCTTGTAAGACTGTAGTGTGTTTTGTAAGACTGTAGTGTGTCTTGTAAGACTGTAGTGTGTGTTGTAAGACTAGACTGTGTTTTGCAAGACTGTAGTGTACCTCGTAAGACTGTAGTGTGTCTTGTAAGACTGTAGTGTGCCTTGTAAGACTGTAGTGTGTTTTGCAAGACTAGACAGTGTTTTGTAAGACTGTAGTGAGTCTTGTAAGACAGTAGTGTGTCTAGTAAGACAGTAGTGTGTCTTGAGAGACCGTAGTGTGTCTTGTAAGACAGTAGGGTGTCTTGTATAACTGTTGTGTGTCTTGTAAGACTGCAGTGTGTCTTTAAGACTGTAGTGTGTCTTGCAAGACTTGTGTCTTGTAAGACTGCAGCAAGTCTTGTAAGACTGTAGTGTGTCTTGTAAGAGTGTAGTGTGTATTGTAAGACTTCTGTGTCTCTTGTAAGACTGTAGTGTGTCTTGTAAGACTGTAGTGTTCCTTGTAAGACTGTAGTGTGTCTTGTAAAACTGTAGTATATCTTGTAAGAACTGTAGTGTGTCTTGTAAAACTGTAGTGTGTCTTGTAAGACTTTAGATTGTCTTGTAAGATTGTAGTGTGTCTAGTAAGACTGTAGTGTGTTTTGTGAGACTCTAGTGTGCCTTGTAAAACTACAATGTGTCCTGTAAGCCTGTAGTGTGTATTGTAAGACTGCAGTGTGTCTTGTAAGACTAAACTGTGTCTTGTAAGACTGTAGTATATCTTGTAAGACTGTAGTGTGTCTTGGTGTTCTAAGACTGCAGTGTGTCTTTTAAGACTGTAGTGTGTCTTGTAAGACTTCAGTGTCTCTTGTAAGACTGTAGAGTGTCTAGTAAGACTGTAGTGTGCCTTGTAAGACACTAGTGTGTCTTGTAAAACTGTAATGTGTCTTGTAAGACTGTAGTGTGTCTTGTAAAACTGTAGTGCGTCTTGTAGGACTGTAGTTTGACTTGTAAGACTGTAGTGTGTCTTGTAAGACTAAACTGTGTCTTGTAAGACTGTAGTATATCTTGTAAGACTGTAGCGTGTATTGTAATACTACAGTTTGTCTTGAAAGATTGCATTATGTCTTGTAAGACTGCAGTGTGTCTTGTAAGAATGTAGTGTGTCTTGTAAGACTTCAGTGTCTCTTGTAGGACTGTAGTGTGTCTTGTAAGACTGTAGTGTGTTTTGTAAGACTGTAGTGTGTCTTGTAAGACTGCAGTGTGTCTTGCAAGACTGTAGTGTGTCTTGCAAGACTGCAGTGTGTCTTGTAATACTGTAGAGTGTCTTCTAAGAGTGTAGTTTGTCTTGTAAGACTGTAGTGTGTCTTGTAAGACTACAGTGTGTCTAGTAAAACTGTAGTGTGCCTTGTAAGACTGTAGTGTGTCATGTGAGACTGTAGTTTGTCTAGTAAGGCAGTAGTGTGTATTGTAATACTGTATTGTGTCTTGTAAGACTGTAGTGTGTCTTGTAAGACTTCAGTGTCTATTGCAAGACTGTAGTGTGTCTTGTAAGACTGTAGTGAGTCTTGTAAGACTGTAGAGTCTTGTAAGACTGTAGTGTGCCTTGTAAGACAGTAGTGTGTCTTGTGAGACTGAAGTGTGCCTTGTAAGACTGTAGTGTGTCTTGTAAGACTGTAGTGTGTCTTGTAAGACTGTAGTGTGCCTTGTAAGATTGTAGTGTGTCTTGTAAAACTGTAGTGTGTCTTGTAAAACTGTAGTGTGTCTTATAAGACTGTAGTGTGTCTTGTAAGACTGTAGTTTTTCTTGTAAGACTGTAGTGTGTCTAGTAAGACTGTAGTGTGCCTTGCAAGACTGCAGTGTGTCTTGTAATACTGTAGTGTGTCTTGCAAGACTTGTGTCTTGTAAGACTGCAGAGTGTCTTGTAAGACAATAGTGTGTCTTGCAAGACTGCAGTGTGTCTTGTAATACTGTAGTGTCTTGTAAGACTGTAGTGTGTCTTGTAAGACTTCAGTGTCTCTTGTAAGACTGTAGTGTGCCTTGTAAGACTGTAGTGTGTCTTGTAAAACTGTAGTGTGTCTTGTTGGACTGTAGTGTGTCTTGTAAAACTGTAGTGTGTCTTATAAGACTATAGTGTGTCTTGTAAGACTGTAGTGTGTGTTGTAAGACTGTAGTTTGTCTTGTAAGACTGCAGTGTGTCTTGTAAGACTGTAGTGTGTTTTGAAAAACTACAGTGTGTCCTGTAAGCCTGCAGTGTGTATTGTAAGACTGCAGATTGTCATGAAAGACTAAACTGGGTCTTGTAAGACTGTAGTATATAGTGTAAGACAGAAGTGAGTCTTGTGAGACTGTAGTGTGTCTAGAAAGACAGTAGTGTGTCTTGTTAGACTGTAGTGTGTATTGCAAGACTGCAGTGTGTTTTTCTAATACAACAGTGTATCTTGTAAGAGTGTATTGTGTCTTGTAAGACTGCAGTGTGTCTTGTAAGACTAGACTGTATTTTGTAAGACTGTAGTGTGTCTTGTAAGACAGTAGTGTGTCTTGTAAGACTACAGTGTGTCTTGTGAGACTGTAGAGTGTCTTGTAAGATTGTAGTGTGTCTTGTAAGACTGTAGTGTGTCTTGTAAGACTGTAGTGTGTCTTGTAAGACTGTAGTGTGTCTTTTAAGACAGTAGTGTGTCTTGTAAGACTGTAGTGTGTCTTGTAATACTGCAGTGTGTCTTGTAAGACTGTATTGTGTCTTGTAAGATTGTAGTGTATCTTGCAAGACTGTAGTGTGCCTTGTAAGACTGTAGTGTGTCTTGTAAGACTAGACTGTGTTTTGTAAGACTGCAGTGTGTCTTGTAAGACAGTAGATTGTCTAGTACGACAGAAGTGTGTCTTGTAAGACTGTAGTATGTCTTGTAAGACAGTAGTGTGTCTTGTAAGACTGTAGTGTGTCTTGTAAGACTGTAGTGTGTCTTGTAAGACTGTAGTGTGTCTAGTAAGACAGTAGTGTGTCTTGTAAGACTGGAGTGTGTCTTGTAAGACTGCAGTTTGTTTTGAAATACTGCAGTGTGTCTTGTAAAATGTATTGTGTCTTGTAAGACTGCAGTGTGTCTTGTAAGACTAGACTGTGTGTTGTAAAACTGAAATGTGTCTTGTAAGACAGTAGTGAGTCTTGTAAGACTACAGTGTGTCTTGTAAAACTGTAGTGTGTCTTATAAGATTGTAGTGTGTCTTTTAAGACTGTACTGTGCCTTGTAAGACTGTAATGTGTCTTGTAAGACTGTAGAGTGTCTTGTAAGACTGTAGTGTGCCTTGTAAGACTGTAGTGTGTCTTGTAAGACTAGACTGTGTTTTATAAGACTGTAGTGTGTCTTGTAAGACAGTAGTGTGTCTTGTAAGACTGTAGTGCGTCTTGTAAAACTGAAGTGTGTCTTGTAAGACTAGTGTGTCTTGAAAGACTTGTGTCTTGTAAGACTGCAGTGTGTCTTTTAAGACTGTAGTGTGTGTTGTAAGACTGCAGTGTGTCTTTTAAGACTGTAGTGTGTCTTGTAAGACTTCAGTGTCTCTTGTAAGACTGTAGAGTGTCTAGTAAGACTATAGTGTGCCTTGTAAGACACTAGTGTGTCTTGTAAAACTGTAATGTGTCTTGTAAGACTGTAGTGTGTCTTGTAAAACTGTAGTGCGTCTTGTAGGACTGTAGTTTGACTTGTAAGACTGTAGTGTGTCTTGTAAGACTAAACTGTGTCTTGTAAGACTGTAATATAACTTGTAAGACTGTAGTGTGTCTTGTAATACTACAGTTTATCTTGAAAGACTGCATTATGTCTTGTAAGACTGCAGTGTGTCTTGTAAGAATGTAGTGTGTCTTGTAAGACTTCAGTGTCTCTTGTAAGACTGTAGTGTGTCTTGTAAGACTGTAGTGTGTCTTGTAAGACTGTAGTGTGTCTTGTAAGACTGCAGTGTGTCTTGCAAGACTGTAGTGTGTCTTGCAAGACTGCAGTGTGTCTTGTAATACTGTAGAGTGTCTTGTAAGACTGTAGTTTGTCTTGTAAGACTGTAGTGTGTCTTGTAAGCCTACAGTGTGTCTAGTAAAACTGTAGTGTGCCTTGTAAGACTGTAGTGTGTCATGTGAGACTGTAGTTTGTCTAGTAAGGCAGTAGTGTGCCTTGTAAGACTGTAGTGTGTCATGTGAGACTGTAGTTTGTCTAGTAAGGCAGTAGTGTGTATTGTAATACTGTAGTGTCTTGTAAGACTGTAGTGTGTCTTTTAAGACTTCAGTGTCTATTGCAAGACTGTAGTGTGTCTTGTAAGACTGTAGTGAGTCTTGTAAGACTGTAGAGTCTTGTAAGACTGTAGTGTGCCTTGTAAGACTGTAGTGTGTCTTGTAAGACTGTAGAGTGCCTTGTAAGACTGCAGTGTGTCTTGTAACACTGTAGTGTGTCTAGTAAGACAGTTGTGTGTTTTGTAATACTGTAGTGTGTCTTGTGAGACTGTAGTTTGTCTTGTAAGACTTCAGTGTCTCTTGCAAGACTGTAGTGTGTCTTGTAAGACTGTAGTGAGTCTTGTAAGACTGTAGTCTGTCTTGTAAGACTGTAGTATGCCTTGTAAGACTGTAGTGTGTCTTTTAAGACTGTATTGTGTCTTGTAAGACTGTAGTGTCTTGTAAGACAAGACTGTGCCTTTTAATACTGTAGTGTGTCTTGGAAAACTGTAGTGTGTCTTTTAAGACTGTGCTTTGTCTTGTAAAACTGTAGTGTGTCTTGTAAGACTGTAGTGCGTCTTGTAAGACTGTAGTGTGTCTTGTAAAACTGTAGTGTGTCTTGTAAGACTGTAGAGTGACTTGTAAGACTGTGGTGTGTCTTGTAAGAGTGTAGTGTGTCTTTTAAGGCTTTAGTGAGTCTAGTAAAACTGAAGTGTGTCTTGTAAGTCTGTAGTGTGTCTTTTAAGACTGTAGTGCGTCTTGTAAATCTGTATTGTGTCTTGTAAGACTGCAGTTTGTCTTGTAAGGCTGTAGTATGTCTTGTAATACTGTTGTGTGTCTTGTAAGTCTGTAGTGTGGCTTGCAAGAGTGTATTGTGTCTTGAAAGACTGAAGTGTGTCTTGTAAGACTAGACTGTTTCTTGTTAGACTGTAGTGTGTGTTGTAAAATTGTAGTGTGTCTTGTAAGAGTGTAGTGTGTCTTATAAGACTAAACTGTGTCTTGTAAGGCTGTTGTGTGTGTTGTAAAATTGTAGAGTGTCTCGTAAGACTGTAGTGTGCCTTCTAAAACTGAAGTGTGTCTTGCAAGCCTGAAGTGTGTCTTGAAAGACTGTAGTGTGTCTTGAAAAATTCTAGTGTGTCTTGAAAGGCTGTACTGTGTCTTGCAAGACTGTATTGTATCTTGTAAGACTAGTGTGGCCCGTAAGACTGTACTGTGTTTTGTAAAACTGTAGTGAGTCTTGAAAGACTGTAGTGTGTCTTGTAAGACTGTAGTGTGTCTTGGAAGAATTTAGTGTGTCTTGTAAAACTGTAGTGTTTCTTGTAAGACTGTAGTGTGTCTTTTAAGACTGTAGTGTGTCTTGTAAGACTGTAGTGTGTCTTGCAAGACTGCAGTGTGCCTTGTAAGACTAGTGTGCCCCGTAAGACTGTACTGTGTTTTGTAAAACTGTAGTGAGTCTTGAAAGACTGTAGTGTGTCTTTTAAGACTGTAGTGTGTCTTGTAAGACTGTAGTGTGTCTTGTTAGAATTTAGTGTGTCTTGTAAAACTGTAGTGTTTCTTGTAAGACTGTAGTGTGTCTTTTAAGACTGTAGTGTGTCTTGTAAGACTGTAGTGTGTCTTGCAAGACTGCAGTGTGTCTTGCAATACTGTAGTGTGTCTTGTAAGACTGTAGTGTGTCTTGTAAGACTTGTGTCTTGTAATACTGCAGTGTGTCTTGTAAGACTATAGTGTGTCTTGCAAGACTGCAGTGTGTCTTGTAATACTGTAGTGTGTCTTGTAAGACTGCAGTGTGTCTTGTAAGACTTCAGTTCGCCTTGTAAGACTGTAGTGTGTATTGTAAAACTGTAACGTGTCTTGTACGACTGTAGTGTGTCTTATAAGACTGTAGTGTGTCTTGTAAGACTGTAGTGTGTCTTGTAAGACTGTAGTGCGTCTAGTAAGACTGTAGTCTGTCTTGTAGGACTTCAGTGTCTCTTGTAAGACAGTAGTGTGTCTTGTGAGACTGAAGTGTGCCTTGTAAGACTGTAGTGTCTCTTGTAAGACTGTAGTGTGTCTTGTAAGACTGTAGTGTGCCTTGTAAGATTGTAGTGTGTCTTGTAAGACTGTAGTGTGTCTTGTAAAACTGTAGTGTGTCTTATAAGACTGTAGTGTGTCTTGTAAGACTGTAGTGTATCTTGTAAGACTGTAGTTTTTCTTGTAAGACTGTAGTGTGTCTAGTAAGACTGTAGTGTGCCTTGCAAGACTGCAGTGTGTCTTGTAATACTGTAGTGTGTCTTGCAAGACTTGTGTCTTGTAAGACTGCAGAGTGTCTTGTAAGACAATAGTGTGTCTTGCAAGACTGCAGTGTGTCTTGTAATACTGTAGTGTCTTGTAAGACTGTAGTGTGTCTTGTAAGACTTCAGTGTCTCTTGTAAGACTGTAGTGTGCCTTGTAAGACTGTAGTGTGTCTTGTAAGACTGTAGTGTGTCTTGTAAGACTGTAGTGTGTCTTGTAAGACTGTAGCGTGTCTTGTAAGACTGTAATGTGTATTGAAAGATTGTAGTGTGTCTTGCAAGACTGTAGTGTGTCTTGTTAGACTGTAGTGTGTCTTGTAAGACTGTAGTGTGTCTTATAAGACTATAGTGTGTCTTGTAAGACTGTAGTGTGTCTTGTAAGACTGTAGTGTGCCTTGTAAGACTGTAGTGTGTCTTGTAAGACTGTAGAGTGTCTTGTAAGACTGTAGTGTGCCTTGTAAGACTGTAGTGTGCTATGTAAGACTAGACTGTGTTTCATAAGACTGTAGTGTGTCTTGTAAGACAGTAGTGTGTCTTGTAAGACTGTAGTGCGTCTAGTAAAACTGCAGTGTGTCTTGTAAGACTAGTGTGTCTTGCAAGACTTGTGTCTTGTAAAACTGTAGTGTGTCTTGTAAGACTGTAGTGTGTCTTGTAAGACTGTAGTGTGTCTTGTAAGACTGTAGTGTGTCTTGTAAGACTTCAGTGTCTCTTGTAAGACTCTAGAGTGTCTAGTAAGACTATAGTGTGCCTTGTAAGACACTAGTGTGTCTTGTAAAACTGTAATGTGTCTTGTAAGACTGTAGTGTGTCTTGTAAAACTGTAGTGTGTCTTGTAAGACTGTAGTTTGTCTTGTACGACTGTAGTGTGTCTTGTAAGACTAAACTGTGTCTTGTAAGACTTTAGTATATCTTGTAAGACTGTAGTGTGTCTTGTAATACTACAGTGTGTCTTGAAAGACTGTATTGTGTCTTGTAAGACTGCAGTGTGCCTTGTAAGAATTTAGTGTGTCTTGTAAGACTTCAGTGTCTCTTGTAAGACTGTAGTGTGTCTTGTAAGACTGTAGTGTGTCTTGTAAGACTGTAGTGTGTCTTGTAAGACTGCAGTGTGTCTTGCAAGACTGTAGTGTGTCTTGCAAGACTGCAGTGTGTCTTGTAATACTGTAGAGTGTCTTGTAAGACTGTAGTATGTCTTGTAAGACTGTAGTGTGTCTTGTAAGCCTACAGTGTGTCTAGTAAAACTGTAGTGTGCCTTGTAAGACTGTAGTGTGTCATGTGAGACTGTAGTTTGTCTAGTAAGGCAGTAGTGTGTATTATAATACTTGTAGTGTGTCTTTTAAGACTTCAGTGTCTATTGCAAGACTGTAGTGTGTCTTGTAAGACTGTAGTGAGTCTTGTAAGACTGTAGAGTCTTGTAAGACTGTAGTGTGTCTTGTAAGACTGTAGTGTGTCTTGTAAGACTGTAGTGTGTCTTGTAAGACTGTAGTGTGCCTTGTAAGACTGCAGTGTGTCTTGTAAGACTGTAGTGTGTCTAGTAAGACAGTAGTGTGTTTTGTAATACTGTAGTGTGTCTTGTGAGACTGTAGTTTGTCTTGTAAGACTTCAGTGTCTTTTGCAAGACTGTAGTGTGTCTTGTAAGACTGTAGTATGCCTTGTAAGACTGTAGTGTGTCTTTTAAGACTGTAGTGTGTCTTGTAACTGTAGTGTCTTGTAAGACAAGACTGTGCCTTTTAATACTGTAGTGTGTCTTTTAAGACTGTGCTTTGTCTTGTAAAACTGTAGTGTGTCTTGTAAGACTGTAGTGCGTCTTGTAAGACTGTAGTGTGTCTTGTAAAACTGTAGTGTGTCTTGCAAGAAAATAGTGTGTCTTGTAAGACTGTAGTGTGTCTTGTAAGACTGTATTGTATCTTGTAAGACTATAGAATGTCTTGTAAGACTGTAGTGTGTTTTGTAAGACTGTAGTGTGCCTTGTAAGACTAGTGTGCCCCGTAAGACTGTACTGAGTTTTGTAAAACTGTAGTGTGTCTTGAAAGACTGTAATGTGTCTTGCGTGAGTGTAGTGTGTCTTGTAAGAATTTAGGGTGTCTTGTAAAACTGTAGTGTTTCTTGTAAGACTGTAGTGTGTCTTTTAAGACTGTAGTGTGTCTTTTAAAACTGCAGTTTGTCTTTTAAGACTGTCGTGTGTCTTGTAAGTCTGTAGTGTGTCTTGTAAGACTTGTGTCTTGTAAGACTGCAGTGTGTCTTGTAAGACTACAGTGTGTCTTGCAAGACTGCAGTGTATCTTGTAATACTGTAGTGTGTCTTGTAAGACTGTAGAGTGTCTTGTAAGACTTCAGTTCGCCTTGTAAGACTGTAGTGTGTATTGTAAAACTGTAGTGTGTCTTGTAAGACTGTATTGTGTCTTGTAAGACTGTAGTTTGTCTTATAAGACTGTAGTGCGTCTAGTAAGACTGTAGTCTGTCTTGTAAGACTTCAGTGTCTCTTGTAAGACAGTAGTGTGTCTTGTAAGACTATAGTGTGCCTTGTAAGACTGTAGTGTCTCTTGTAAGACTGTAGTGTGTCTTGTAAGACTGTAGTGTGCCTTGTAAGATTGTAGTGTGTCTTGTAAAACTGTAGTGTGTCTTGTAAGACTGTAGTGTGTCTTATAAGACTGTAGTATGTCTTGTAAGACTGTAGTGTGTCTTGTAAGACTGTAGTGTGTCTTGTAAGTCTGCAGTTTCTATTGTAAGACAGTAGTGTGCCTTGCAAGACTGCAGTTTGTCTTGTAATACTGTAGTGTGTCTTGCAAGACTTGTGTCTTGTAAGACTTGTGTCTTGTAAGACTGGAGTGTGTCTTGTAAGACAATAGTGTGTCTTGCAAGACTGCAGTTGTCTTGTAATACTGTAGTGTCTTGTAAGACTGTAGTGTGTCTTGTAAGACTTCAGTGTCTCTTGTAAGACTGTAGTGTGCCTTGTAAGACTGTAGTGTGTCTTGTAAAACTGTAGTGTGTCTTGTAGGACTGTAGTGTGTCTTGTAAAACTGTAGTGTGTCTTGTAAGACTGTAGTGTGTGTTGTAAGAGTGTAGTTTGTCTTGTAAGACTGCAGTGTGTCTTGTAAGACTGTAGTGTGTCTTGTAAGACTAGACTGTGTTTTGTAAGACTGTTGTGAGATTATTTGGCCTTACCTGCTGTGTTCATTATAAATATATAATGAACACTTAGCTGATAAATGACAGCAAATCGTCTACACAGCCGTCCCTGCAGACGAGGTCTAGATGCTGTCGAAACCATCACAACAGTGGGCTGTCAAGAGATACAATTTGTAATTATAAATTACCCCTAGGGGGTGTTATGTCAGCATATTTCATACACTGGTGGCTGACGATGTACGTACTTGTTTGGACTCAAAAGTCCACACCTTACTGCCGACTATAGGTTGATTACAAACTCCTTGTGACTCAAGAATTGCGCAATCCCCCGATCTACAAGAAATTCGTAACATACCTTGCTCTTTGTAACGTGAGCTATGGTGTTCTCAACACCTTCGACAGATATCGGTGACTTGATAGAAGCTGAAGTGTCCTTGGATGTCCACGTCTTCCATTGTCTAGGAAACGCACACTGGTACACTATGTTCTACAAGATTCGTCCTTATTGTTCACAATGTATCACAAGAGAAGCTGATCACACCTCTCTTATGTTTATCGTGTTCTGCGAGACACTTTATTCACACTAACGCACAGATCAGTGTTCTTTGTTGGTTATCCTGGCGTCAGTGTGACTCGTAGTAGAGTCAAAGTTAGTCTGCCCGACGCCACAGTGCTCCATGCCGTCACTGCCCTAATACACAAAAAAAACGCTGACCTAGTACCTTGCATCCTTGTCAACTCCTCGATGAAGCAAAGCAGAATGTTTGTTTCTTGTTGTCTTAATCATAGACAACAATGTACACTTATCTTTACTATGGTAATAAAGTGGGAGCAGGATTTTCCTTAATTGTCCTGCTAAGTAAGAGATGTACTGTCTCTTATAAAAATACACGTTGCAACACCCCTGCAAGGAGCGGAGGTCACTTGATTTCGCATACAACATCTGTGATCAATTACTCACTCTAGCAGTAAACAAGACGCTCGCCCCTTCTAGTGGCCCCTTAGGGCTGAAAGGGCTGAAGGGGGCTGAAGGGGGCTGAAGGGGGCTGAAGGGGGCTGATACCCCCCTCCTGGAGAAAATTTCTCCACAACTGTAGTGTGTCTTGTTAGACAGTAGTGTGTCTTGTAAGACTACAGTGTGTCTTGTGAGACTGTAGAGTGTCTTGTAAGATAGTAGTGTGTCTTGTAAGACTGTAGTGTGTCTTGTAAGACTGTAGTGTGTCTTGTAAGACTGTAGTGTGTCTTGGAAGACAGTAGTGTGTCTTGTAAGACTGTAGTATGTCTTGTAATACTGTAGTGTGTCTTGCAGGACTTGTGTCTTGAAAGAGTGCAGTGTGTCTTTTATGACTGTATTTTGTCTTGCAAGACTGCAGTGTGTCTTGTAATACTGTAGTGTGTCTTGTAAGACTGTAGTTTGTCTTGTAAGACTTAAGTGTCTCTTGTTAGACTGTAGTGTGTCTTGTAAGACTGTAGTGTGTCATGGAAGACAGCAGTGTGTTTTGTAATACTGCAGAGTCTTGTAAGACTGTAGTGTGTCTTGTAAGAGTGTAGTGTTCCTTGTAAGACAGCAGTGTGTTTTGTAATACTGTAGTGTGTATTGTAAGAGTGTAGTGTGTCTTGTAAGACAGCAGTGTGTTTTGTAATACTGCAGAGTCTTGTAAGACGGCATTGTGTCTTGTAAGACTGCAGTGTGTCTTGTAAGACTAGACTGTGTTTTGTAAGACTGTAGTGTGTCTTGTAAGACAGAAGTGTGTCTTGTAAGACTACAGTGTGTTATAAGACTGAAGTGTGTTTTGTAAGACTGTAGTGTGTCTTGTAAGACTGTAGTGTGTCTTGTAAGACTAGACTGTGTTTTGTAAGACTGTAGTGTGCCTCGTAAGACTGTAGTTTGACTTGTAAGACTGTAGTGTGCCTTGCAAGACTGCAGTGTATCTTGTAATAGTATAGTGTGTCTTGTAAGACTGTAGAGTGTCTTGTAAGACTTCAGTGGCTCTTGTAAGACTGTAGTGTCTCTTGTAAGACTATAGTGTGCCTTGTAAGACTGTAGTGTGTCTTGTAAGACTGTAGTGTGTCTTGTAAGACTGTAGTGTGTCTTGTAAGACTATAGTGTGTCTTGTAAGACTGTAGTTTGTCTTGTAAGACTGTAGTGTGTCTAGTAAGACTGTAGTGTGTTTTGTAAGACTATAGTGTGCCTTGTAAAACTACAATGTGTCCTGTAAGCCTCTATTGTGTATTGCAAGACTGCAGTGTGTCTTGTAAGACTAAAATGTGTCTTGTAAGACTGTAGTGTGTCTAATAAGACAGTAGTGTGTCTTGTAAGACTGTAGTGTGTTTTGTAAGACTGCAGAGTGTTTTGAAATACTGCAGTGTGTCTTGTAAGACTGTATTGTGTCTTGTAAGAATGCAGTGTATCTTGTAAGACTAGACTGTGTTTTGTAAGACTGTAGTGTGTCTTGTAAGACAGTTGTGTGTCTTGTAAGACTGTAGAGTGTTTTGTAAGACTGCAGTGTGTTTTGTAATACTGCAGTGTGTCTTGTAAGACTGTATTGTGTCTTGTAAGAATGCAGTGTGTCTTTTAAGACTAGACTGTGTTTTGTAAGACTGTAATGTGTCTTGTACGACAGTAGTTTGTCTTGTAAGACTTCAGTGTATCTTGTAAGACTGTAGTGTGCCTTGTAAGACTGTAGTGTGTCTTGTAAGACTGCAGTATGTCTTGTAAGACTGTAGTGTTCCTTGTAAGACTGTAGTGTGTCTTGTAAGACTGTAGTGTGTCTTGTAAGACTGTAGTGTGTCTTGTAAGACTGTAGTGTGTCTTGTAAGACTGTAGCATGTCTTGTAAGACTGTAGTGTGCCTTGTAAGACCGTACTGAGTCTTCTAAGACTGTAGTGTGTCTTGCAAGACTGCAGTGTGTCTTGTAATACTGTAGTATGTCTTGAAAGACTGTAGTGTGTCTTGAAAGACTTCAGTGTGTCTTGTAAGACTGTAGTGTGTCTTGTAAGACTGTAGTGTGTCTTGTAAGACTGCAGTGTGTTTTTTAATACTGCAGTGTGTCTTGTAAGACTGTTTTGTGTCCTGTAAGACTGGAGTGTGTCTTGTAAGACTAGACTGTTTTGTGTCCTTTAAGACTGGAGTGTGTCTTGTAAGACTAGACTGTGTTTTGTAAGACTGCAGTGTATCTTGTAAGACTAAACTTTATCTTGAAAGACTGTAGTGTCTTGTAAGACTGTAGTGTGTCTTGTAAGACAAGACTGTGTTTTGTAACACTGTAGTGTGTCTTGTAAGACTGCAGTGTGTCTTGTAAGACTGTAGTGTGTCTTGCAAGACTGTAGTGTGTCTAGTAAGAGAGTAGTGTGTCTTGTAAGACTGAAGTGTGCCTTGTAAGACTGTATTGTGTCTTGTAAGATTGTATTGTTTCTTGTGAGACTGTATTGTGTCTTGTAAGAGTGTGGTGTGTCTTGTAAGACAGTAGTGAGTCTTGTAAGACTACAGTGTGTCTTGTAAAACGGTAGTGTGTCTTGTAAGACTGTAGTGTGCCTTGTAAGACTGTATTGTGTCTTGTAAGATTGTAGTGTGTCTTGTAAGACTGTAGTGTGCCTTGTGCGAGTGTAGTGTATCTTGTAAGACTAGACTGTGTTTTGTCTTGTAAGACTGTAGTGTGTCTAGTACGACAGTAGTGTGTCTTGTAAGACTGTGGTGTGTCTTGCAAGACAGTAGTGTGTCTTGTAAGACTGTAGTGTGTCTTGTAAGACTGTAGTGTGTCTTGTAAGACTGTAGTGTGTCTTGTAAGACAAGACTGTGTTTTGTAACACTGTAGTGTGTCTTGTAAGACTGATATGCCCAGTCACCCAGCTGATGTGCCCAGTAGATGTATTGCTGCCCTGGTCTGTCATCCAGTGTAGTGGGTGTCTGTCTGCGTCACCCAGCCTCTGTGACCATTACCCGCGGACCGCCAGTTACCCGCAGTTGCCAGGGATGGGTGACCGTACCTGCTGTTGATGACTTGAAATGACCTCACCTCACCTCGAGCAACTGACCATAGCCTGCTACTGCTGTCAGCTGCTGTGATGCTGTCTGCTAAGCTGTGGCCGTGCTGTAATGCTGTCTGCTATGATGTGGCCGTGCTGTGATGCTGTCTGCTATGCTGTTGCCGTGCTGTGATGCTGGCTGCTATACTGTGGCCGTGCTGTGATGCTGTCTGCTATGCTGTGGCCGTGCTGTGATGCTGTCTGCTATGCTGTGGCCGTGCTATGATGCTGTTTGCTATTCTGTAGCCGTGCTGTGATGCTGTGATGCTGAAGATTGTAGTGTGTCTTGTAAGACAGTAGTGTGTCTTGTAAGACTGTAGTGTACCTTGTAAGACTGTAGTGTGTCTTGTAAGACTAGAGTGTGTTTTGTAAGACTGTAGTGTGTCTTGTAAGACTGTAGTGTGTCTTGTAAGACAGAAGTGTGTATTGTAAGACTGTAGTGTGCCTTGTAAGACTTTAGTGTGTCTAGTAAGACAGTAGTGTGTCTTGTAAGACTGTAGTGTGTCTTGTAAGACACTAGTGTGTCTTGTAAGACTGTAGTGTGTCTTGTAAGACTGTAGTGTGTCTTGCAAGACTTGTGTCTTGAAAGACTGCTGTGTGTCTTTTATGACTGTATTTTGTCTTGCAAGACTGCAGTGTGTCTTGTAATACTGTAGTGTGTCTTGTAAGACTGTAGTTTGTCTTGTAAGACTTCAGTGTCTCTTGTAAGACTGTAGTGTGTCGTGTAAGTCTGTAGTGTGTCTTGTAAGACTGTAGTGTGTCTTGAGAGACTGTAGTGTCTCTTGTAAGACTGTAGTGTGTCTTGTAATACTGTAGTGTGTCTTGTAAGACTGTAGTTTGTCTTGTAAGACTTCAGTGTCTCTTGTAAGACTGTAGTGTGCCGTGTAAGTCTGTAGTGTGTCTTGTAAGACTGTAGTGTGTCTTGTAAGACTGCAGTGTGTTTTGTATTACTAGAGTTTGTCTTGTAAGACTGTATTGTGTCTTGTAAGACTGCAGTGTGTATTGTAAGACTGTCGTGTGTCTTCCAAGACTGCAGGGTGTCTTGTAATACTGTAGAGTGTCTAGTAAGACTGTAGTGTGTCTTGTAAGACTACAGTGTGTCTTGTAAGACTGTAGTGTGTCTTGTAAGACTGTAGTGTGAGTTGTAAGACTGTAGTGTGAGTTGTAAGGCTGTAGTGTGTCTTGTAAGACTGTAGTGTGTCTTGTAAGACAGCAGTGTGTTTTGAAATACTGCAGAGTCTTGTAACACTGTAGTGAGTCTTGTAAGACTGCATTGTGTCTTGTAAGACTGCAGTGTGTCTTGTAAGACTAGACTGTGTTTTGTAAGACTGTAGTGTGTCTTGTAAGACAGAAGTGTGTCTTGTAAGACTACAGTGTGTGTTGTAAGACTGTAGTGTGTTTTGTAAGACTGTAGTGTGTCTTGTAAGACTGTAGTGTGTCTTGTAAGACTAGACTGTGTTTTGTAAGACTGTAGTGTGCCTCGTAAGACTGTAGTGTGACTTGTAAGACTGTAGTGTGCCTTGTAAGACTGTAGTGTGTCTTGCAAGACTAGACAGTGTTTTTTAAGACAGTAGTGAGTCTTGTAATACTGTAGTGTGTCTAGTAAGACAGTAGTGTGTCTTGAAAGACTGTAGTGTGTCTTGTAAGACTGTTGTGTGTCTTGTAAGACTGCAGTGTGTTTTAAGACTGTAGTGTGTCTTGCAAGACTTGTGTCTTGTAAGACTGCAGTGAGTCTTGTAAGACTGTAGTGTGTCTTGCAAGACTTCAGTGTCTCTTGTAAGACTGTACTGTCTCTTGTAAGACAGTAGTGTGCCTTGTAAGACTGTAGAGTGTCTTGTAAGACTGTAGTGTGTCTTGTAAGACTGTAGTGTGTCTTGTAAGACGGTAGTTTGTCTTGTAAGACTGTAGTGTGTCTAGTAAGACTGTAGTGTGTTTTGTAAGACTCTAGTGTGCCTTGTAAAACTACAATGTGTCCTGTAAGCCTTTAGTGTGTATTGCAAGACTGCAGTGTGTCTTGTAAGACTAAAATGTGTCTTGTAAGACTGTAGTATATCTTGTAAGACTGTAGTGTGTCTTGTAAGACTGTAGTGTGTCTAGTAAGATAGTACTGTGTCTCGTAAGACTGTAGTGTGTTTTGTAAGACTGCAGTGTGTTTTGAAATACTGCAGTGTGCCTTGTAAGACTGTACTGTGTCTTGTAAGAATGCAGTGTGTCTTGTAAGACTAGACTGTGTTTTGTAAGACTGTAGTGTGTCTTGTAAGAATGCAGTTTGTCTTGTAAGACTAGACTGTGTTTTGTAAGACTGTAGTGTGTCTTGTAAGACAGTAGTGTGTCTTGTAAGACGGTGGAGTGTTTTGTAAGACTGCAGTGTGTTTTGTAATACTGCAGTGTGTCTTGTAAGACTGTATTGTGTCTTGTAAGAATGCAGTGTGTCTTGTAAGACTAGACTGTGTTTTGTAAGACTGTAGTGTGTCTTGTAAGACAGTAGTTTGTCTTGTAAGACTTCAGTGTATCTTGTAAGTCTGTAGTGTGTCTTGTAAGACTGTAGTGTGTCTTGTAAGACTGTAGTGTGTCTTGTAAGACTGTAGTGTGTCTTGTAAGACTGTAGCGTGCCTTGTAAGACTGTAGTGTGTCTTGTAAGACCGTAGTGTGTCTTCTAAGACTGTAGTGTGTCTTGTAAGACTGTAGTGTGTCTTGCAAGACTGCAGTGTGTATTGTAATACTGTAGTATGTCTTGTAAGACTGTAGTGTGTCTTGAAAGACTTCAGTGTGTCTTGTAAGACTGTAGTGTGTCTTGTAAGACTGTAGTGTGTCTAATAAGACAGTAGTGTGTCTTGTAAGACTGATGTGCCCAGTCACCCAGCTGATATGCCCAGTCACCCAGCTGATGTGCCCAGTAGATGTATTGCTGCCCTGGTCTGTCATCCAGTGTAGTGGGTGTCTGTCTGCGTCACCCAGCCTCTGTGACCATCACCCGCGGACCGCCAGATGTGCCCAGTCACCCAGCTGATATGCCCAGTCACCCAGCTGATGTGCCCAGTAGATGTATTGCTGCCCTGGTCTGTCATCCAGTGTAGTGGGTGTCTGTCTGCGTCACCCAGCCTCTGTGACCATCACCCGCGGTCCGCCAGTTACCCGCAGTTGCCAGGGATGGGTGACCGTACCTGATGTTTATGACTTGAAGTGACCTCACCTCACCTCCAGCAACTGACCATAGCCTGCTACTGCTGTCAGCTGCTGTGATGCTGTCTGCTACGCTGTGGCCGTGCTGTAATGCTGTCTGCTATGATGTGGCCGTGCTGTGATGCTGTCTGCTATGCTGTGGCCGTGCTGTGATGCTGGCTGCTATGTTGTGGCCGTGTTGTGATGCTCTCTGCTATGCTGTGGCCGTGCTGTGATGCTGTCTGCTATGCTGTGGCCGTGCTATGATGCTGTCTGCTATGCTGTGGCCGTGCTGTGATGCTGTCTGCTATGCTGTGGCCGTGCTGTGATGCTGAAGATTGTAGTGTGTCTTGTAAGACTGTAGTGTGTCTTGTAAGACTGTAGTGTGCCTTGTAAGACTGTAGTGTGTCTTGTAAGACTGTAGTGTGTCTTGTAAGACTGTAGTGTGCCTTGTAAAACTGTAGTGTGTCTTGTAAGACTAGACTGTGTTTTGTAAGACTGTAGGGTGTCTTGTAAGACTGTAGTGAATCTTGTAAGACAGAAGTGTGTCTTGTAAGACTGTAGTGTGTCTTGTAAGACTTTAGTGAGTGTCTAGTAAGACAGTAGTGTGGTATTGGTAAGACTGTATGTGTCTTGTAAGACAGAGTGTGTCTTGTAAGACAGATTGTGTCTTTTAAGACTGAAGAGTTCTTGGCAAGACTTGTGTCTAAAGACTGCAGTGTGTCTTTTATGACTGTATTTTGTCTTGCAAGACTGCCGTGTGTCTTGTAATACTGTGTGTGTCTTGTAAGACAGTAGTTTGTCTTGTAAGACTTCAGTTGGTTCTCTAGTTAAGACTGTAGTGAGTCTTGAAAGACTGTAGGGTGTATTTGTAACACCGTAGTTTGTCTTGTAATACTGCAGTGCGGGGTTTGTATTACTAGAGTGTGTCCTTTTACAGACTGTATTGCAGTCTTGTAAGACTGCAGTGTGTATTGTAAGAACTGTCGTGTGTCTTGGCAAGACTGCAGGTGTCTGTAATACTGAAGAGTGTCTATAAACTGTATGGTCTGTAAGACTACAGTGTTGTCTTGTAAGACTGTAGTGTGTCCCTGTAGACTGTAGTGTGAGTTGCAAGACTTTATGTGAGTTGTAAGACTGTAGTGTGTCATGTAAGACAGAATTGGATCTTGCACGACCTAGACAGGTTTTTTAGACAGTAAGTGAGACTTGTAAGACTGTAAGTGTTCGCGCTATAAGACAGTAGTGATGTCTGAAAGACTGTAGTGTGTCTTGTAAGACTGCTGTGTGTCTTGTAAGACTGCAGTGTTTTAAGACTGTAGTGTGTCTTGCAAGACTTTGTGTGTCTAATTAAAGACTGTAGTGTGTTTTGTAAAACTCTAGTGTGCCTTGTGTAAAACTACAATTGCGTCCTGTAAGCCTTTAGTGTGTAATTGCACAACTGCAATGTGTCTTGTAAGACTAAAATTTGTCTTGAGTAAGACGTAGTATATATCGAGTAAGACTGTAAAGTTTGTCTTGTAAGTACTGTATGTGTCTAGTAAGACTGCAGTGTGTTTTGAAATAACTGCAGTGTTCTTGTAAGACTGTATTGTGTCTTGTAAAATGCAGTGTGTCTTTAAGACTAGAGCTGTGGAGTTTGTAAGGCTGTATGTGTCTTGTAAGACGTAGTGTGTCTGTAAAGACTGTATTGTGTCATGTAAGAATGAGTGTGATCTTGTAAGACGAGACTGTGTTTTTGTAATAGACTGTAGTGTGTCTTGTAAGAATGTCAGTGTGTCTTGTAAGACTAGACCTGTGTTTTGTAAGGCTGTACTGTTCATCGTAAGACAGTAAGTGTGTCTTGTACGTATTTGTGTCTTGTAAGCAATCCGTGGTGTCTTGTAAACTAGACTGTGTTTTTGTCAGACTGTAGTGTGTTCTTGTAAGACTGGCAGTATTGTCTTGTAGGACGGAGTGTTCTTTAGCAAGACTGTTGTGTGTCTCGTATAGACTGTAGTGTCTCTTGTAAGACTGTAAATGTGTGTCTTGTAAACTGTAGCGTGGTACTTGTAAGACTGTAATGTGCCCCTTGTAAGACCGTAGTGTTCTTCCTAACATTGTATGTGTCGTGTAATACTGTAGTGTCTTGTTAAAACTGTAGTGTGGTCTTGTAAGACTGCAGTATGTCTTGTAGGACTGTAGTGTTCTTTGCAAGACTGTAGCTGTGTCTTGTAAGACTGAAAGTCCTCTTGTAAGACTGTAGTGTAGTGTGTCTTGTAGACTGTACGTGTCTTTGTAAGACTGTGAGTATGTCGTTGTAAGGACTGTAGTGTGTCTTGAAAGAAATCTGTGTGTCTTGTAGACTGTAGTGTACTGTAAGAACTGTAGTGTTGTCCTTTGAAAGACTGCAAGTGTGTTTTGTAATACTGCAGTGTGTCTTGTATGACTGATTTGTGTCTAGTAAGACGTAGTGTACTTGTAAGACTAGCAGTGTAATCTTGTAAGACAGTAGTTTGTTTTTTGCGTAACTTTAGTGTGTTCTTTTAAGACTATGCAGTGTGTCTTGTAAGACAGTAGTGTTCTTGCAAGACCTGTAGTATGTCTAGTAAGAGAGTAGTGGTGTCTTGTAAGACTGAAGTGAGAGCCTTGTAAGACAGTATTGTGTCTTGTAAGATTGTAGTGTGTCATTTTGAGACTGTATTGTGTCTGTAAACAGTAGTGTGTCTTGAAAAGCACAGGTAGTGAGTCCTTAAAGATTACAGTGTGTCTTGTAAAACTGTAGTTTGTCTTGGAAGACTGTAGTGGTGTCTTGAAAGACTGTAGTGTTGTCTTGTAAGACTGTAGTGTGCCTTGTAGACAGTATTTTGGTCCTTGATATAAGAGTTGTAAAGTGTGTCTAGTAAGACTGTAGTGTGCCATGTACACTAGTGTAGTGTGTCTTGTAAGACTATACTGTGTATTTGAAAGACTGTAGTGTGTCTTGTAATACTGTAGTGTGTTTAGTACGACAGTTGTGTGGTCTGATAAGACTGGCCTGTGTCTTGCAAGACATATGTGTCTTTTAAGACTGTAGTGTGTCTTGTAAGACTGTAGTGTGGTCTTGTAAGACTGTAGTGTGTGTCTAGTAAGGCAGTAGTTGTGGTCTTGTAAGACTGGTAGAGGTGTTCTTGAAGACTCAGTGTGTATTGTAAAGACTGTCGTGTGTCTTGCAAGACTGCCAGTGTGTCTTGCAAATACTGTAGTAGTGTCTATTAAGACTGTAGTGTGTCTTGTAAGTCTACAGTGTTCTTATAAGACTGTAGTGTGTCTTGATACTGTATTGTTAGTTGTAAGACTGTAGTGTGAGTTGTAAGGCTGTATGTGTCTTGTAGCATTGGTAGTGTGTCTTGGACGACAGCAATGTGTATTGTGAATACTGCAGAGTCTTGTAAGATCTGTAGTGTGTCTTTGTAAAGAAGTGTAGTGTGTCTTGTAAAGACAGCAGTGTGTTTTTGTAATACTGCAGAGTCCTTGTAAAAGAAAGGAAAAACCGGGGCAATTTTTTTTGTTTTTGTGTCTGTAAAGACTGCAGTGTTTCTTGTAAACTAAACTGTGTTTGTAAGACTGTAGTGTGTCCTGTTAAGACAGAAGTTGTCATGTAAGACTACAGTGTGTTTTAATAGAGACTAGCGTAGTGTGTGTTGTTAGACTGCGTAGTGTGTCCCTGTAATACTGTAGTGTCTTGTAGGACTCACTGTTTTTGTAAGACTGTAGGGTGCCGCGTAAGACAGTAGTTTGACTTGTAAGACTGTGTAGTCTCCTTGCATGACTGTAGGTGTCTGCAACAGACTAGAGCAGTGTTTTTTTAAGACTGTAGTGAGTCTAGTAAGACTGTAGTGTGTCCCTAGTAAGACAGTAGTGAGTTCTTGAAAGACTGTAGTGTGTCATGTAAGACAGTAGGTGTCTTGTAAGACGTGTTGTGTGTCTTGTAAAGACATGTAGTGGTGTCTTGCAAGACATGTGTCTTGTAGACTGCCGTACAGTCTTGCAAGACTGCAGTGAGTCGTGTAATACTGTAGTGGTGTCTTGTAAGACTGGTAGTGCGTCTTGTAAGACGACAGTGGCTCTTTGTTAGCGACTGTAGTCGTCTCTTGTAATGACTGGGTAAGTGTGATCTTGTAAGACTGTAGTGGTGTCTTGTAAAACTGTAGTGTGTCTTGTAAGACTGTAGTGTGTCTTGTGAAGACTATTGTGTGTCCTGTGTGAAGACTGAGAGTATTGTCTTTGTGTAAGACGTGTAGTGTTGCGCTAGTATCGTGTGACTGTGATGAGGTTAGTTTGGTAAGATGGGGGGCTCGATTGAGGTTGCAAGAGGACGCAAGACGCTGGGGGGCGCACGCGTGACGGATCGTCGCCGTGTGAGAAGAGCCTCTGTCTTATCACGTGAGTTCATATTATAGATAGCGGTGGAACAGACGTCTGAGTCAACTCTAGTATTACATGATAATGAAGACCACTAACAGGAATCTAGAGTTGCGATGCAGTTTGTATAAGATCTCATGTCTAACACGTAGTCCTTGCATATATGAGCAGACAAGCGCGGTCACAGTACTGCTTAGGAGCCTCTCTAGCGCGCGACTACTAGATCACTCTTGAAACCAATCTATGACCTGTCTGTTCTATAAGTACTAGACTGATACAGTCTGCGTAGATTTCGCACAGACTCAGAGTGTTTTGGAAATACTGCAGTGTGTCTAAGTAAGACTGTATTGTTGTCTTGTAAGAATGGCGGCCAGTGCTATCTTGTAAGACTAACTGTGTGTTTGTGTAAGAATGTAGTGTGTCCTTGTAAGACAGTATTGTTCTTGTAAAGACTGTAATAAGTGTCTTGTAAGACTGCATGTGTTCTTATGATACACACTACTAGCAGTGTGTCTCTGTAAGACTGGATTGTGTCTTGTAAAATTGCTAGGGTGTCTTGTAAGACTAGAACTGTGTTTTGTAAGACTGTAATGTGTCTGTACGACAGTAGTTTGTTCCTTGTAAAACTTCAGTGTTACTTATAGATGACTGAGTGTGTCTCATGAACGACAGTACAGTGTTGTCTTGTAAAGTACAGCCAGGTATGTCTTGTAAGACTGAGTGTTCCTTGTAATGACTGTAGTGTGGTCTTGTAAATGGTAGTGTGCCTTGATGACCGTAGGGTGTCCCTTCGAAACATGTAGTGTTGAGTTCTTGAGAAGTACGTAGGTTGGTGGGCTTGTAAAGACTGGGTGTCGGTCCTATATAGACTAAGAATCATGACAGTATGTCTTGTAGACGGTAGTGTTTCTTGCAAGACTGTATTGTGTCTTGTAAGACTGTAGTGTCTCTTGTAGAAAACAGTAGTGTGTCGTCGTAAGACTGTAGCGGTGTCTTGTAAGACTGTGTATGTCTTGTAAGACTGTAGTGTGTCTTGAAAGACTTCAGTGTGTCTTGTAAGACTGTAGTGTGTCTTGTAAGACTGTATGTGTCTTGAAAGACTGCAGTGTGTTTTGTAAATACTGCAGTGCGTGTCTTTTAAGACTGTTTTGTGCTAGTAAGCAACTGTAGGTGTGACTTGTAAGACAGCAGTGGTTAATCTTGTAAGACAGAAAGTTTGTTTTGTTAAACGTCTTAGTGTGTCTTTTAAAGACTGGCAGTGTGTCTTGTCTAAGACGTAGTGTGTCTCTTGCAAGACAGGAGTGTGTCTAGGTAAGAGAGTAGTGTGTCTTTGTAAGACTGAAGGGACCCTTGTAAGACAGGTTTTGCGTGGTCTTTGTTCAAATTGTTAGTGTGTCCTTTTGAGACTGTATTGTTCCTTGTAAGACAGGTAGTGTGTCCTTGTAGTACAGTAGTGAGATCTTATAAGTACAGTGTGTCTGTAAAACTGTAGTGTGTCTTGGTAAGACCTGTAGTGTGTCTTGAAAGACTGTAGTGTGTCTTGTAAGACCTGTAGTTTGCCTTGTTAAGACTGTATTTTGTCTTGTAAGATTTGTAGTGTGTCTAGTAAGACGGTAGTGTGCCTTGTTACGAGTGTAGTGTGTCTTGTAAGACATAACTGTGTTTTGAAAGCGACTGTATTGTGTCTTGTAAGACTGTAGTGAGTGGTTAAGTACGACTGTTGTGGTCCTTGTAAGACCTGTCTGTGTCTTGCAAGACAGTAGTGTGTCTTGTAAGACTGTATGTGTCTTGTAAGAACTGTAGTGTGTTTTAAGACTGTAGTGGTGTCTAGTAAGGCAGTATGCGAGTCTTGTAAACTGTAGGTGTTTCATGACAAGAATTCAGTGTGTAATGGTAAGAACATGTGTGTGTCTTGCAAGCTGCAGTGAGTTGTCTTGCACTACTTTAGAGTGTCTCTATAAAGACCTGTAGTGGTCTTGTAAGTCTACAGTTGTCTTATTAATACTGAAAGTGTGTCTTGAGTAAGACTGTAGTGTGGTTTGTAAGACTGCAGTGTGAGTTGTAAGGGCTGTAGTGCGTTCTAGTAAGAATGTAGTGAGTCTTGGAAGACCTGCAATGTTGTTTTGTAATACTGGCAGAGTCTTGTAAGACTGTAGTGTGCTTTGTATAGAGTGTAGTGTGTTCTTCGGTAAGACAGCAGGTATTTTTGTAATACTGCAGAGGTCATGTAAGACGGCATTGTGTCTTGTAAGAACTGCAGAGTCGTCTTTGCACACACAACTACGACTGTGTTTTTGTAAGAACTGTAGTGTGTCTTGTAAGACAGAAGTGTGTACCTTGCCAAACTGACGTGTGTATAAGACTGTAGTGTGTTTTTAGACTGTAGTGTGTCATTGTTAATGACTGTATTGTCTTGTAGACTAGACTGTGTTGTAAGACTTGTAGGTGTCCTCTAACTGTAGTTTGACTTGTAAAGACTGTAGTCTGCCTTGCAAGACTGTAGTGGTGTCTTGCAAAGACTAACAGTGTTTTTTCAAACTGTAGTGAGTTCTTGTAAGACGAGTGTAGTGTGTCATAGTAAGACACAGTCGCGTGAGATGTGTCTTGAAAGGCCGATGTAGTGTGTCTTGGGTAAGACAGTAGTGTGTTCTATGTAAGACTGTTGTGTGTCTTGTAAACTGTAGTGTGTCTTTGCATAGACTTGTGTCCTTGTCTAAGACTGCAGTACAGTCTTGCAAGACTGCAGTGTGTCTTGTAATACTGTAGTGTGTCTTGTATCTGTAGTGCTGTCTGTAAGACGTCATTGGCTCTTGTCTATGACAGTAGTGTCTCTTGTAAGACTGTAGTGGTCTTGGTAAGACTGTAGTGTGTCTTGTAAAACTGTAGTGTGTCTTGTACGACTGTAGTGTGATCTTGTAAGCTAGTTTGGTGTCTTGTAAGACTGTAGTTTGTCCTTGTAAAGAAACTGTAGTGTGTTCTAGTAAGACTGTAGTGTGTTTTGTAAGACTCTAGTGTCCTTGTAAAAACTACAATGTTTGTCCTGTAAGCCTGTATTGTTGTATTGTAAAGACTGCGCAGTGTGTCTTGTAACTAATAATGTGTCTTGTAAGACTTAGTGTATCTTTGTAAGACTGTATGTGTCTTGTAAGACTGTAGTAGTGTTCCAATTAGAGAACAGTATAGTGTCTTGTAAGACTGTGTGTGTTTTGTAAGACTGCGAAGATTTAGAAATACTGCATTGTGTCTTGTAAACTGTATTGTGGTCTTGTAAAGAATGCATTGTATCTTGTAATACTAACTGTGTTTTTTAGTAAGACTGTAGTGTGTCCTTGTAAGACTGATTGTGGCGTCTTGTAAGTACTGTAGAGGTGTTTTGTAAGACTGCAGGTTGTTTTGTAATACTGCAAGTTGTCTTATAAAGACTGTATAGTGTCTTGTAAGAATGCAGTGTGTCTTGTAAGTCACTAGACTGATTTTTTTGTAAAGACTGAATTGTCTTTACGACAGTAGATTTGTCTAGTAAGACTTCAGTGTTATCTAGTATGACTGTAGTGTGTCATGATAAACTGTAGTGTGTCTTGTAAGACTGACAGTATGTCTTGTAAACTGTAGTGTTCCTTGTAAGACTGTAGTGTTTCTTGTAAGATTGTAGGTGCTCTTGTAAAGACGTAGTGCTCTTGTAAACTGGGTAGTGGTGTATTGTAAGACTGTACATGTCTTGTAAGACTGTAGTGGTGACCCGTAAAGACCGCAGTTGGTCTTCTAAGACTGTAGTGTTGTCTTGTAAACTGTAGTGTGTCTTGCAAGCAACTGCTGGTCTATGTAAGCACAGTAGTATGTCTTCTAAGACATGTAGGTGAGTCTTGAAAGAACTTCATTGTGTCTGTCAGACTGTTAGTGTGTCTTGATAAGACTGTAGTGTATGTGCTCTTGTAAGACATGCAGTGTGATTTTTTAATACTCGCAGTGTGTCTTGTAAGACTGTTTTGTTTTCCTGTAAGACTGGGTGTGTCTTGAAAGGATCTAGACTGTGTTTTTGTAAGACTGCAGTTTATCTTGAAAGACTGAGTAATCCTTGGTAGACAGAAGTGTGAGCTTGTAAGACAAGACTGGGTTTTGTAACACTGTAGATGTGGTCTTGTAAGACTGTATAGTGTCTAGTAAGGACAGAAGTGGTGTTCCTTGTAAGACTGCATGTGTCTTCTAAGACAGTAGTTTTTCTTGTAAGACTTTAGTGTGTCTTTGAAGAGATTACGCAGTGTGGTCTTGGCAAGACTGTAGTGTGTCTTGCAAGACTGTGTAGTGTGTCTAAGTAAGACAACAGTAGTGTGTCTGTATGACTGAGTGTGCTTTGTAAGACTGTATGTGATCTTGTAAACATTGTAGTGTTTCTTGTGAGAGGCTGTAATTGTGTCCACTGTAAGAGTGGGGTGGTGTCTTGTA
This sequence comes from Cherax quadricarinatus, assembly GCF_026875155.1. Taxonomy (NCBI): domain Eukaryota; kingdom Metazoa; phylum Arthropoda; class Malacostraca; order Decapoda; family Parastacidae; genus Cherax; species Cherax quadricarinatus. The sequence goes on along the minus strand of NC_069404.1, from coordinate 2,920,562 downwards.
AGACAGCTAGTGAGTCCTTTGTAAGACTACAGTGGTCTTGTAAAAGCGGTATGCGACTCTGTCTTTACACACACACTGCGTTAGCGTGTGGGTCTTGTAAAGACAACGTAGTGTGTTCTTGTGTCTGTAGTGTGCATTGTGCGAGTGTAGTGATAATCTTGTAAGACTAGACCTGTGTTAGAAAGAAGCCTGTAGTGTCTTGTAGACAGAGTGGTGCATTGTGCGAGTGTAGTGGTATCTTGTAAGACTAGAATGTGTTTTTGAAAGACTGTAGTGTGTCCTTGTAAGACTGTAGTGAGTCTTGTAGACAACAGTGTGTCTTGTAAAACGTAGTGTGTCTTGTAAGACTGTTAGTGTGTCTTGTAAATACTGTAGTGTGTTCTTGTGAAAACTGTAGTGTGTCGGATGGTGCGAGTGTAGTGTAATCTATGTAAACTAACTATGTTTGAAAGACGTAGTGGTATTTCTGTAGGTACTGTATGTGCTGTTGCGAGTGTAGTGTAACTTGTAAAGACTAGACTGTGCGTTTTGAAAGAGACTGTAGTGTGTCTGTAAGACTGGTAGTGTGTCTAGTACGACAGTAGTGTGGTTCTCTTGTAAGACTGTGGAGTGTCTTGCAAGACAGTAGTAGTGTCTTATCTTCTGACGAACTGTAGTGTGCCTGTATAGAACTGTAGTGTGTCATGTAAGACTGTAGTGTGCCTTGTAAGACTGTAATGAGTCTTGTAAGACTAGACTGTGTTTTGTTAAGACTGCAGTTGTCTCTTGTAAGACCTTAGTGAATCTTGAAGACAGAAGTGTTGTCTTGTAAAGACTGTAGTGTGTCCTTTGTAGACTTTAGTGTGTCTAGTAAGAAAGTGAAGTGTGTATAGTAAGACTGAGTGTGTTTAATGTAAGGACAGTAGGTGTATTGTACAGACTTGATAGTGTGTTCTGTAAGACTGAATGTGTGCTTGCAAGACTTGTGTCCTTGAAAGACTGCAGTGTTATCTTTTATGAGTTTTATTGTCTTTCAAGAACTGCAGGTGTCTTGTAATACTGTTGTGTCTCTTCAGTCTAAAGGACGTATGTGTCTTGTAAGACTCGTAGTGTCTTTAATTACTAGTAATGTGTCTTGTAAGACAGTAGTGTGTCTTAAGACTGGCAGTGTGCTTTTGTATTTACTAGAGTGGTGTCTTGTAAGACTGTATTGTGTCTTGTAAGACCTGCAGTGTCTGTATTGTAAGACTTCGTGTGTACTTGTAAGACTGCAGTGTGTCTTGAAATACTGTAGATGTGTCTAGTAAGACTGTAGTGTTCTTGTAATGACTAACAGTGGGTCTTGTAAGACTGTAGTCGTGTCCTTGGTAAACTGTATTGTTAGTTTAAAGACTGTTATTTGGTGTAAAGATGTAGTGTGTCTATTTAAAGACTGTAAGTGTGTCTTGCAAGACTAGACAGTGTTTTATTTAAGACACGTAGTAATCCCTTGTAAGAAAACTCTAGTTGTCTACAGTAAGACAGTAGTGTGTCTTTGTAAGACGTTACTGTTCATTTGTAGAGACAGTAGTTGTGCCTTGTACGACTGTGCAGGGTGTCTTAGTAAAACTGAAGTGTCTCTTGTATGACTGTAGTGTGTCTTGTAAGACGTATCGTGGTTCTTGTAAAAGACTGTAGTTGCCTTAAAAGACCGTAGTGTTGTCTTCCTAAGACTAGTAGTGTGTTTTGGTAAACTGTTAGTGTGTCTTGCAAGACTGCAGTGTGTATTGTAATACTGGGTAGTATGTCCTTAAGAACTTATGTGTCTTGAAAGTGCTTTCAGTGAGTCTTGTAAGACTTATAGTGTTTCTTTGTTAAGACTGTAGTGTGTCTTGAAAGACCTGCAGTGTTTTTGTAATACTGCAGTTTGTCCCTTGTAAGACAAGATTAGTGTTTTGTAAAGACTGTAGTGTGTCTTGCAAGAACTGTAGTGTTTCTAGTAAGAGAAGTAGGGTGTCTTGTGTAAGACGAAGTGGCCTATGAAAGACTGTTTTGTTCTGTAAGATTGTAGTGTGTCTTGTGAGATCTGTATTGTGTCTTGTAAGACAGTAGTGTGTCTTGTAAGACAGTATGAGTCTTGTAAGATTAACAGTGTGTCTTGTAAAACTGTAGTGTGTTCTTGTAAGACTGTAGTTGTCTTGAAAGAATGTATTGTCTACATGTAAGACTGTAGTGTGCCCCTTGTAAGACCTGTTATTGTGTCCTTGTAAGATTGATAGTGTGTCTTGTAAAGACTGTAGAGTGTCTTGTAACACTGTAGTGTGTCTTGTAACACTGTAGTGTGCCTTGTAAGACTGTAGTGTGTCTTGTAAGACTGTAGTGTGTCTTCTAAGACTAGACTCTGTCTTGTAAGACTGCAGTGTGTCTTGTTAGACTCCAGTGTATCTTGTAAGACTGTTGTGTGCACAGCAAGTCTGTAGTGTGTCTTGTAAGACAAGACTGTGCCTTTTAAAACTGTAGTGTGTCTTGTAAGACTGTAGTGAATCTTTTAAGACTGTGGTTTGTCTTGTAAAACTGTATTGTGTCTTGTAAGACTGTAGTGCGTCTTGTTAGACTGTAGTCTGTCTTGTAAAACTGTAGTGTGTCTTGCAAGACTATAGTGTGTCTTGTAAAACTGTAGTGTGTCTTGTAAGACTGTAGTGTGTCTTGTAAGACTCTAGCGAGTCTTCTAAGACTGTAGTGTATCTTGTAAGACTGTAGTGTGTCTTGTACTACTGTAGTGTGTCTTGTAAGACTGTAAAGTGTGTCTTGTAAACTGTAGTGTGTCATGTAAGACTATAGCGTGACTTGTAGACTGTATCGTGTATTCCTAAGACTGTGTGTGTCTTTGTAAGACTGTAGTTGGTCCTTGTCTAAGACTATAGTGTAGGCTTGTAAGACATGTAGTGTGTCTTGTAAGACTGTAGTGTGTCTTGTAAGACTGTAGCGTTGTCTTGTAAGACTGTAGTGTGTATTGTAAGTACTGTAGTGTGACTTGCAAGCTGTAGTGTGTCTGTAAACTGTATGTGCCTTTAAGACTGTATGTGTCTTGTAAGACTAGACTGGTTTCATAAGACCGTAAGTGTGTCTTTGTAAACAGAAGTGTGTCTGAAATACTAGAGTGTCTTGCAAGACTGAAGTGTGTCTAGTAAGACTGTAGTGTGCCTGTAATACTTCAGTGTCTCTCGTAAGACTGTAGTGTGTCTAGTAAGAACTGTAGTGTGCCTTGTAAGACAACGTTGTCTTGTAAAACTGTAAATGGTGTCCTTGTAAGACTTAGTGATGTCTTGTGTCCAGTAAGTGTGTCCTGTAAGACTGTATGTGTCTTGTTAGACTAGATGTGTCTTGTAAGACTGTAGTGTGTCCTGTAAGACTGAGTGTGGTCTTGGAAGTTTGTAGCTGTGTCTGTAAGAACTAAAGTGTTTCTGTAAGACTGTAGTGTGCTTGTAAGACTGTAGATGTGGTCTGTAATACTGTACATGTCTTGTAAGACGTAGTGTGTCTTGTAAGCTGTAATGTAGTCTTGTAAGATTGTAGTGCATCTTGTAAGACTATAGTGTGTCCCTGTAAGACTGTATCGTGTCCTTGTAAGACGTAGTGTGACTTGTAGACTGTAGTGTGTCTTGTTTTAGACTGTAGTGTGTCTTGTAAGACTATAGTGTGTCTTGTAAGGACATTAGGTTCTTTAAGAACTGTAGTGTGTCTTGCATAGACTTTAGTGTTCTTGTAAGACTCTAGTGTGTCCTTGTAAGACTGAAGTATGTATGTAAGACTGTAGTGTGTCTTGTAAGACTGTAGTGTATCTTGTAAACTGTAGTGTGGGGTCTTGTAAGACTTATAGTGAGTCTTGATAGATTATAGTGTGTCCTTGTAAGACTGTAGTGTGTCTTTAAATTAGTTTGTCTTTGTAAGACTGTAATGTGTCCTTGTTAGACTGTAGTGTGTCTTGTAAGACTGTAGCATAGCTTTGTAAGACTGTAGTGTGTCTTGTAAGACTGTAATGATCTTGTAGATTGTAGTGCATCTTGTAAGACTATAGTGTGTCTTGTAAGACAGTAGCGTGGTCCTGTAAGACTGTAGTGTGTCCTGTAAGACTGTAGTGTTGTCTTTGTTAGACTGTAGTGTGTCTTTTAAACTATAGTGTGTCTTGTAAGACTTTAGTGCGTCTTGTAAGACTGTAGTGTGTCTTGCAAGACTTAAGAGTGTCTTGTAAGACTCCTAGGTGTCTTGTAAGATCTGAAGTGTGTCTTGTAAGACAGTAGTGTGTCTGTTAGACTGTAGTTTATCTTGTAAGACTGTAGTGTGTCTCTGTAAGACAGTAAGTGTGTCTTGTTAGATATAGTGTGTCTTGTAAGACTGTAGTGTGTCTTGTAAGACTGTAGTTTGTCTTCAAAAGACTGTAGTGTGTCCTAGTTTAGACTGAGTGTTTCTTGTAAGACTGTAGTGCGTCCCTTGTAAGACTGTATTGTGAGGTCTAGTAAGACGGTAGTGTGTCTGTAAGACGTATGTGACTTGTACGACTGTAGTGTGTCTTGTTAGACTGAAGTGTGTCTTGTAAGACTTTGAGTGTCTTGTAAGACTGTAGTGTGTCTTGAAAGACTGTAGGGTGTCTTGTTAGAACAGAAGTTTGCTTGTAAGACTTTAGTGTGTCTTGTTAAGACTGTAGTGTGTCTTGAAGACTGCAGTGTGTTTTTGTAATACTGCAGTAGTGTCTTGAAAAATGTATTGACCCACCCCCCCCCCCCCCCTCTGTAGACTGCAGTGTGACCATGTAAGACTAGACTGTGTGTTGTAAAACTGAAATGTGTCTTGTAAGACAGTAGTGAGTCTTGTAAGACTACAGTGTGTCTTGTAAAACTGTAGTGTGCCTTGTAAGATTGTAGTGTGTCTTGTAAGACTGTAGTGTGTCTTGTAAGACTGTACTGTGCCTTATAAGGATGAGTGTGTCTTTTAAGACTGTAGGTGTATTGTAAGACAGTAGTGTGCCTTGTAAGACTGTAGTGTGTCTTGTAAGACTAGACTGTGTATCATAAGACCGTAGTGTGTCTTGTAAGACAGAAGTGTGTCTTGTAAGACTAGTGTGTCTTGCAAGACTGTAGTGTGTCTAGTAAGACTGTAGTGTGCCTTGTAATACTTCAGTGTCTCTCGTAAGACCGTAGTGTGTCTAGTAAGACTGTAGTGTGCCTTGTAAGACACTAGTGTGTCTTGTAAAACTGTAATGTGTCTTGTAAGACTGTAGTGTGTCTTGTGAAACAGTAGTGTGCCTTGTAGGACTGTAGTGTGTCTTGTAAGACTGTAGTTTATCTTTAAGACTGTGGATTGTCTTGTAAAACTGTTACTGTGTCTGTAAGACTGGTATGCCGTCTTGTTAGACTGACCGCTGTCTTGTAAAACTGTAGTGTGTCTTGCAAGACTAAGTGTGTCTTGTAAGACTGTAGTGTGTCCTTTTAAGACTGAAAGTGGTGTCCTCGTAAGAGTGTATTTTTGTCTTGTAATGAACAGTAAAAAACAAAGAAAAGGGTTTGTCTTGTCATACTGTGGTTGTGTCTTGTAAGAGTGTATGTGTCTTGTAATGGCTTTAGTGAGTGGGTAGTAAAACTGAAGTGTGTCCTTTAAACTGTAGTTGTTTCCTTTTAAGACTGCATTGCGTCTTGTAATCTGTATTGTGTCTTGAAAGACTGCACTGTGTCTTGTAGGACTGTAGTGTGCCTTGTAAGACTAGACTGTGTCTTGTAAGACTGTAGTGTGTCTTGTAAAACTGTAGTGTGTCTTGTAAGACTGCAGTGTTGCTTGTAAGAGTGTAGTGTGTCTCTTGTAAACTGACGGTGGTGTCTTGTAAGACAGTAGTGTGTCTTGTAAGACTGCAGTGTGTTTTGTAATACTGCAGTGTGTCTTGAAAAATGTATTGACTCTTGTAAGACTGCAGTGTGTCTTGTAAGACTAGACTGTGTGTTGTAAAACTGAAATGTGTCTTGTAAGACAGTAGTGAGTCTTGTAAGACGTATTTTCTCACAGTGTGTCTGTAAAACTGTGTGTGCCGTTGTAAATTTAGTGTGTCTTGTAAGACTGTAGTGTGTCTTGTAAGACTGTACTGTGCCTTGTAAGACTGTAGTGTGTCTTTTAAGACTGTAGTGTGTCTTGTAAGACTGTAGTGTGCCTTGTAAGACTGTAGTGTGTCTTGTAAGACTAGACTGTGTTTCATAAGACCGTAGTGTGTCTTGTAAGACAGAAGTGTGTCTTGTAAGACTAGTGTGTCTTGCAAGACTGTAGTGTGTCTAGTAAGACTGTAGTGTGCCTTGTAATACTTCAGTGTCTCTCGTAAGACCGTAGTGTGTCTAGTAAGACTGTAGTGTGCCTTGTAAGACACTAGTGTGTCTTGTAAAACTGTAATGTGTCTTGTAAGACTGTAGTGTGTCTTGTGAAACAGTAGTGTGCCTTGTAGGACTGTAGTGTCTCATGTGAAACTGTAGTGTGCCTTGTAAGATAGTAGTGTGTCTTGTAAGACTGTAGTGCGTCTAGTAAAACTGCAGTGTGTCTTGTAAGACTAGTGTGTCTTGCAAGACTTGTGTCTTGTAAAACTGTAGTGTGTCTTGTAAGACTGTAGTGTGTCTTGTAAGACTGTAGTGTGTCTTGAAGACGGTAGTTTGTCTTGTCAGACTGTATGGTGTCTTTTAAGACAAACTGTGTCCTTGTAAAGACTTTAGTATATCTTGTAAGACTGTGAGTGGTGTCTTGTAATACTACAGGTGTCTTGAAAGACTGTATTGTGTCTTGTAAGACTGCAGTGTGCCTTGTAAGAATTTAGTGTGTCTTGTAAGACTTCAGTGTCTCTTGTAAGACTGTAGTGCGTCTTGTAAGACTGTAGTGTGTCTTGTAAGACTGTAGTGTGTCTTGTAAGACTGCAGTGTGTCTTGTAAGACTGTAGTGTGTTTTGCAAGACTGCAGTGTGTTTTGTAATACTGTAGAGTGTCTTGTAAGACTGTAGTATGTCTTGTAAGACTGTAGTGTGCCTTGTAAGACTGTAGTGTGTCTTGTAAGACTGTAGTGTGTCTTGTAAGACTGTAGTGTGTCTTGTAAGACTTCAGTGTCTCTTGCAAGACTGTAGTGTGTCTTGTAAGACTGTAGTGAGTCTTGTAAGACTGTAGTGTGTCTTTTAAGACTGTAGTGTGCCTTGTAAAACTGTAATGTGTCTTGTAAATATATTGTTTTGTAAACTGATTGTGCCTGTAAGACTAAAGTGTGTCCTGTAAGACTGTAGTGTGTCTTGTAAGACAGTAGTGTGTCTTGTAAGACGAGTAGTGTGGTCCTTTGTAAGACAGTAGTGTGTCTTGTTAGACTGTAGTGTATCTTGTAAGACAGTAGTGTGTCTTGTAAGACTGTAGTGTGTCTTGTAAGACTGTAGTGTGTCTTGTAAGACTATAGTGTGTCTTGTAAGACTGTAGTGTGTCTTGTAAGACTGTAGTGTGTCTTGTAAGACTGTAGTGTGTCTTGTAAGACTGTATGTGTCTTGTTAACTGTATGTGTCTGTAAGACCGTAGTGTGTCTTGTAAGACTGTAGTGTGGTCTTGTAAGACAGTATGTGTGTCTTGCAACACTATAGTGTGGTCTTGTAAGACTGTAAGTGTGTTGTAAAGACTGTAGTGTGCCTTTTAAGACATGTAGGTGTCTGTAAGACTGTAGTGTGGTCTTGTAAGAATGGTAGTGTCGTTGTAAGACTGTAAGTGTGTCCTTGTTAGACTCTAGTTGGTCTTGTAAGACCGTAGTAGTCTTGCAAGACTATAGTGTTTCTTGTAAGACTGTAGTGTGTCTTGTAAGACTGTAGTTGTCTATGTAAGACAGTAGTGTCTGGGTAAGAACTATAGTGTTGTCTTGTAAGACTGTAGGTGTGCCTTGTAAGACTGTAGTGTGTCTTGTAAGACTAGACTGTGTTTCATAAGACCGTAGTGTGTCTTGTAAGACAGAAGTGTGTCTTGTAAGCTAGTGTGTCTGCAAAGACTGTAGTTGTCAGTAAGACTAGTGGTGCCTTGTAAATACTTAAGGTGACTCTCGAAAGATTTAGTTGTGTCCTAGTAAGACTGTAGGTGCCTTGTAATCCTTCAGTGTTCCTCTCGAAAGTATTGTATGTGTCCTAGTAAGACTGTAGTTGTGCCTTGTAAGACACTAGGTGTCTTGTAAAACTGTAATGTGTCTTGTAAGACTGTAGTGTGTCTTGTGAAACAGTAGTGTGCCTTGTAGGACTGTAGTGTGTCTTGTGAAACTGTAGTGTGCCTTGTAAGATAGTAGTGTGTCTTGTAAGACTGTAGTGCGTCTAGTAAAACTGCAGTGTGTCTTGTAAGACTAGTGTGTCTTGCAAGACTTGTGTCTTGTAAAACTGTAGTGTGTCTTGTAAGACTGTAGTTTGTCTTGTACGACTGTAGTGTGTCTTGTAAGACTAAACTGTGTCTTGTAAGACTTTAGTATATCTTGTAAGACTGTAGTGTGTCTTGTAATACTACAGTGTGTCTTGAAAGACTGTATTGTGTCTTGTAAGACTGCAGTGTGCCTTGTAAGAATTTAGTGTGTCTTGTAAGACTTCAGTGTCTCTTGCAAGACTGTAGTGCGTCTGTAAGACTGTAGTGTGTCTTGTAAGACTGTAGTTGTGGTCCTGGTAAGACGCAGTGTGGTTCTTGTAAGGAACTGTAGTCCGTTTTTGCAAGACTGCAGTGTGGTATTGTTAATACCTGGAGAGTGTCTTGTAAGACTGTATATGTCCTAGTAAGACTGTAGTGTGCCTTGTAAGAATGTAGTGTGTCTTGTAAGACTGTAGTGTGTCTTGTAAGACTGTAGAGTGCTTGTAAGACTTCAGTGTCCACTTGCAAGACTGTAGTGTGTCATGTAAGACTGTAGTTGAGTCTGGTAGTGGGGGGGGGGGGGGGGGAGACTGTAGTGTGTCTTTTTAAGACTGTAAGTGTGCCTTTGTAAAACTGTAATGTTGTCTTGTAAGACTATAGTGAGTCCTGTAAGTGCTGTATGTGCCTTGTAAGAAACCTGCAGTGTGTCCTGTAAGACTGTAGTGTTCAGAAAACAGTAGTGCGTCTTGTAAGACTGTAGTGTGTCTTGTAAACTGGTAGTGTACTTGATAACTGTGTGTGTCTTTGTAAGACTGTATGTGTCTTGTAAAATGTAAGTGTGTCTTGTAAAGACTTAGTGAGTCTGTACGACTATAGTGTGTCCCTTGTTAAGACTGTAGTGGTGGTCTTGTGTAAGACTGTAGTGTGCCTTGTAAGACTGTAGTGTGTCTTGTAAACTGTAGTGTTCTTGTTAGACTGTAGTGTGTCTTGTAAGACTGTAGTGTGTCTTGTAAGACTGTAGTGTGTCTTGTAAGACTGTAGAGTGTCCTGTAAGACTGTAGTGTGTCTTGTAAGACTGTAGTGTGTCTTTTAAGACTACAGTGTGTCTTGTAAGACGTAGAGTGTCTTGTAAGACTATAGTGCATCTTGTAAGACTGTAAGTGTGTCTTGGTAAGACTGTAGTGTTCATGTAAGACACTACGAGTCATTCTTAGACTGTAGTGTGTCTTGTAAAGAACTGATAGTGTGGTCTTGTAATAATGTAGTGTGTCTTATAAGACAGATGTGTCTTGAAGACTGTAGGAGTCTTGTAAGAACTGTAGCGTGTCTTGTAAGACTGTAGCGTGTATTCTAAAGACTGTAGTGTGTCTTGTAAACTGTAAAGTGTGTCTTGTAAGACTAAGTGTGTCTTGTAAGACTGTAGTGTGTCTTTGTAAACAGTAGTTTGGTCTTGTAAACTGTAGCGTGTCTTGTAGGACATGTAGTGTTATTGTAAGACTTATGTGTCTTGCAAGACTGTAGTGATTTCTTGTTAGACTGAAGTGTGTCTTGTAAGACTGTGTGTGACCTGTAAGACTGTAGTGTGTCTTGCTTAGACTATAGTGTGTCCTTGTAAAAATGTAGTGTTGTCTCTAGTAGACGTAGTGTGTCTTGTATGTTTGTAGTGTGTCTTGTAAACTATAGTGTTTCCTGTAAGACTGTAGTGTGTCTTGTAAACTGTAGTGGTGTCTGTAAGACTGTAGCATTCCTTGTAAGACTGTAGTGTGTCTTGTAAGACTGTAATGTTCCTTGTAGATTGTAGTGCATCTTGTAAGACTATAGTGTGTCTTGGTAAGACTGTAGCGTGGTCTTGTAAGACTGGTAGTGTGTCTTGTAAGACCTGTAGTGTGTCTTGTTCGACTGTAGGTGTCTTGTAAGACTATAGTGTGTCTTGTAAGACTTAAGTGTGTCTTGTAAACTGGTATGTGGTCCTTGCATGACTTTAGTGTGTCCTTGTAAGACTCTGGGTGTGTCTTGTAAGCCTGAAGTGTGTCTTGTAAGACTGTAGTGTTCTTGTTAGACTGTAGTGTATCCGTAAGACTGTATTGTGTCTTGTAAGACTGAGTAGTGTGTCTCTTAGATTATAGTGTGTCCTTGTAAGACTGTGTGTGTCATTGTAAGCTGTAGTTTGTCTTGTAAGACTGTAGTGTGTCTTGTTAGACTGGAAGATGTGTCAGTGTAAGACTGTATGTGTTAGGGGGGGGGTAAGACTTAGTGTGTCAATTAAGACTGTAGTGTGTCTTGTAAGACCTATAGTGTTCTTTGTAAGACTATAGTGTTGTCTTGTTTAGACTGAAGTGTGTCTTGTAAGACTTTAGTGTGACTTGTAAGACTGTAGTTCTTGTAAGAACTGTATGTGTCCTTGTAATATGTAGCGTGCTTGTAAGACTAGAGTGTGTCCTTGGTAAGACTGTAGTGTGTCTGTAAACTGTAGCGTTCTTGTAAGACTGTAGTGTGTCTTGTAAGACTGTAGTGTGTCTTGTAAATTGTAGTGTGTCTTGTAATAGTGTATGGTGTCAGAAAGACCCCTTTTGGGTAGTGTGTCTTGTAAGACTGTAGTTGTCTTGTAAGACTGTAGTGTGTCTTGTAAGACTGTATTGTGTCTTTAAGACTGTAGTGTTGTCTTTGTTAGACTTTGGTGTGTCTTGTAAGACTGTATGTGTGTCCTTGTAAGACTGTAGTGTTCTTTGTAAGACTGTAGTGTGTCTGTAAGACTGTAGTGTGTCTTTAAGACTGTAGGTTCTAATAAGACTGTAGTGTGTCTTGTAAGACTGTAGAGTGTCTTGAAAGACTTAGTGTGTCTTTTAGACTCTAGTGTTGTCTTGGTAAGACAGTAGTGTGTCTTGTAAGACTGTAGTGGTGACTTGTAAGACTGTAGTGTGGTCTTTTAAGACTTATGTGTCTTGTAAGACTGTAGTGTGTCTTGTTTAGACTTCGGTGTGTCTTGTAAGACTGTAGTGTGTCTTGTTAGACTTCGGTGTGTCTTGTAAGACTGTAGTGTTCCCTTGCAAGACTGTATGTGACTTGTAAGACTGTGTGTGTCTTGTAAGACTGTAGTAAGTCTTTAAGACTGGTAGCCGTGTCTAGTTAGACTGTAGTGTGTCTTGTAAGACTCAGTGTGTCCCTTGTTAAACTGTAGTGTGTCCTTGTAAGAACTCTATGGTGTCTTGTAAGACTGTAGTGTGTCTGTAAGACCGTAGTGGTGTTCTTGCAAACTATAGTGTGTCTTGTAAGACTGAAGTGTCTCTTGTAAGACTGAGTGTGTCCCTTGTAAGACATAGTGTGTCCCTTGTAAGACTATAGTGTGTCCCTTGTAAGACTGGAGCATGTCTTGTAAGACTTTAGTGTGTCTGTAAGACTATAGTGTGTCTTGTAAAGACTGTATGAGTCTTGTAAGACAGCCTGTGTTTGTAAGACTGTAGGTGCATTGAAAGACAGTAGTGTGTCTTGTAAGAATACAGTGGTGTCTTGTAAGACTGTAGTGTGTCTTGTAAGACCAGTAGTGTGTCTTGTAAGACTGTAGATGTCTTGTAACACTGTAGTGTGAATTGTAACACTGTAGTGTGTCCTTTGTAAACACTGTAGTGAGTGTCTTGTAAAGACTGCAAGTGTGTCTTGTAAGACTCAGTGTATGTTGTAAGGACTGTTTGTGTGTCTTGTAAGACGTAAGACTAGCCCTGTGTTTTTGTAAGACTGTAAGACACTAGCCTGTGTTTTGTAAAGACTGTAGTGCCTTGTAAGACAGTATGTGTCCTTGTAAGACCTACAGTGTTTTTGTAAGACGTAGGTGTGACTTGTAAGACTGTAGAGTGTTCTTGTAAGACTGTAAGGGTGTCTTGTAACACTGAGTGTGTCCTTGTAACACTGTTGTGTGCCTGTATGACTGTAGTGTGTCTTGTAAACTGTAGTGTGTCTTCTAAGACTAGACTCTGTCCTTGTAAAGACTGCAGTGAGTCCTTGTTAGACTCCAGTGTATCTTGTAAGACAGTTGTGTGCACAGCAAGTCTGTAGTGTGGTCTTGTAAGACAAGACTGGCCTTTTTTAAAACTGAAGTGTTGTCTTGTAAGACTGTAGTGAATCTTTTTAAGACTGTGGTTTGTCTTGTAAAACTGTATTGTGTCTTTGTAAGACTGTAGTGCGTCATGTTAGACGTAGCTGTCTTGTTAAAACTGTAGTGTTGTCTGCAAGACTATGCGGAAGTTGTCTTGTAAAACTGTAGTGTGTCTTGGTAAGACTGTAGTGTTCTTTGTAAGACCTAAGCGAGTCTTCCTAAGACTGTAGTGTATCTTGTAAACAGTAGGTTCTGAACTACTGTATGTGTCTTGTAAGACTGTGTGAGTCTTGTAAGACTGTAGTGTGTCTTGTAAACTAAGCGTGTCCTTGTAAAGCTGTAGCGTGTATTCTAAACTTAGTTCTTGTAAACTGTAGTTCGTGTCTTGTAAAGACTATATTGGTGTCTTGTAAGACTGTAGTGTGTCTTGTAAGACTGTATGTGACATGTAAGACTGTATCGTGTCTTGTGAAGACTGTAGTATGTATTGTAAGACTGAAGTGTGTCTTGCAAGACTGTAGTGTGGTCTTGTAAGACTGTAGTGTGCCTTGTAAGACTGTAGTGTTCTTGTAAGACTAACAGTGTTTCATAAGACCGTAGTGTGCTGTAAGACAGAATGTGTCTTGTAAACTAGTGTGTCTTGCAATACTGTAGTGGTGTCGAGTAAACTGTAGTGGCCTTGTATTACTTCAGTGTCTCCGTAAGACTGTAGAGTGTCTAGTAAGACTGTAGTGAGCCTTGTTAGGACACTAGTGTGTCTTGTAAAACTGTAATGTGTCTTGTAAGACTGTAGTGTGTCTTTGTGAAACAGTAGTGTGTCTTGTAAACTTGTAGTGTGTCCTTGTTAGACTATAGTGTTCTTGTAAGACTGTAGTGTTCTTGTAAGACTGTAGTGTGTCTTGTAAGTTTGTAGTGTGTCTTTAAGACTATAGAGGTTTTCTTGTAAGACTGTAGTTGTCTGTAAGACTGTAGTGGTGTCTTGTAAGACTGTAGCATGTCTTGTAATACTGTAGTGTGTCTTTGTAAGACTGTAATGTGGTCTTGTAAGATTGTAGTGCATCTTGTAAGACTATAGGTGTCCTATGTAAGACTGTAGCGCGTGTTCCTTGTAAGACTGTAGTGTGTCTAGTATGACTGTAGTGTGTCCTTGTTAGACTGGTAGTGTGTCTTGTAAGACTATAGTGTGTCTGTAAGACTTTAGTGTGTCTTGTAGACTGTAGTGTGTCTTGAAGACTTTAGTGTTGTCTTGTAAGACCCTAGTGTGTCTTGTAAGACTGAAGTAAGTATGTAAAGACTGTAGTGTGTCTTGTAGACGTAGTGATCTTGCAAGAACGTAGTGTGTCTGTAAACTATAGGTGTCTTGTTTAGATTATAGTGTGTCTTGTAAAACAGTAAGTGTCTTGTAGACTGTATATTGTCTTGTAAGACTGTAATGTGTCCTTGTTAGACTGTAGTGTGTCCTTGTAAGACTTAGCATGTCCTTGTAATACGTAGTGTGTCTTGGTAAGACTGTATTTGTCCTTAAATTGTATGCATCTTGTAAGACCTATATTGTGTCCTTGTAAGACTGTAGCGTGTCTTGTAAGACTGTAGTGTGTCTTGTAAGACTGTAGTTGTCTTGTTAGACGTAGTGTGTCTTGTAAGACTATAGTTAGTCTTGTAAGACTTTTAGTGCGTCTTTGTAAGACTGTAGTGTGTCTTGCAAGACTTTAGTGTGTCTTGTAAGACTCTAGTGTGTCTTGTAAGACTGAAGTGTTCTTGTAAGACAGGTAGTGTGTCTTGTTAGACTTAGTTGTATCTTTGTAAGACTGTAGTTGAGTCTTGTAAGACAGTAAGTGTGTCTTAGTTAGATTATATGTGTCTTGTAAGACTGTAAGTGTGTCTTTTTTGTAAGACTGTAGTTTGTCTTCAAAGACTGTAGTGAGCATGTTAACTGTAGTGTGTCTTGTAAGACTGTAGTGTGTCTTGTAAAGACTGTAGTGTGGTCTAGTAAGACTGTAAGACTTGTGTCTTGTAAAACTGTAGTGTGTCTTGTAAGACTGTTAGTGTGTCTTGTAAGACTGTAGTGTGGTCTTGTAGACTTTTAGTTTGTCTTGTAACGACTGTAGTGTGTCTTGTAAGACTAACTGTGTCTTGTAAGACTTAGTTTCTTGTAAGACTGTAGTGTGTCTTGTAATACTGACAGTGTGTCTTGTAAAGACTGTAGTGTGTCTTGTAAGACTGCAGTGTGTCTTGTAAGACTGTAGTGCGTCTTGTAAGACTGTAGTGTGTCTTGTAAGACTGTAGTGTGTCTTGTAAGACTGTAGTGTGTCTTGTAAGACTGTAGTGTGTCTTGTAAGACTGTAGTGTGTTTTGTAATGACTGTAGTGTGTCTTGTAAGACTGTAGTGTGTTTGTAAGACTGTAGTGTGTCTTGTAAGACTGTAGTGTGTCTTGTAAGACTGTAGTGTGTCTTGTAAGACTGTAGTGTGTCTTGTAAGACAGTGTGTCTTGTGATATAGT
>NC_069404.1:2877074-2905144 GCF_026875155.1 Cherax quadricarinatus | reverse complement strand
TCTTTCAAGCACACTTAGCTTCAAGAGACAGTCTTCAAGACACCTCAGTCTTAAAAAACCTACAGTCTTAAAAACACCTACAGTCTTACAAGACACACTACAGTCTTACAAGACACACTACAGTCTTTCAAGACACACTACAGTCTTACAAGACACACTACAGTCTTACAAGACAAACTACAGTCTTACAAGCCCACACTGAAGTCTTCCCAAGACACTATCTTAAAAGAGACACTACAGTCTTACAAGACACACTACAGTCTTACAAGACACACTACAGTCTTACAAGACACACTACAGTCTTACAAGACACACTACAGTCTTACAAGACACACTACAGTCTTACAAGACACACTACAGTCTTTCTAGACACACTACAGTCTTACAAGACACACTACAGTCTTATAAGACACACTACAGTCTTAACAGACACACTACAGTCTTACAAGACATACTACAGTCTTTCAAGACACACTACAGTCTTACAAGACACCCTACAGTCTTTCAAGACACACTACAGTCTTACAAGACACACTACAGTCTTACAAGACACACTACAGTCTTTCAAGATACACTACAGTCTTACAAGGCACACTGTAGTCTTACAAGACACACTACAGTCTTACAAGAAACACCACAGTCTTTCAAGACACACTGTAGACTTACAAGACACACTACAGTCTTACAAGACACGCTACAGTCTTACAAGACACACTACAGTCTTTCAAGACACACTACAGTCTTACAAGACTCACTACTGTCTTACAAGACACACTGAAGTCTTACAAGACACTAGTCTTACAAGACACACTAGAGTCTTACAAGACACAGTACAGTCTTACAAGACACCCTACAGTCTTACAAGACACACTACAGTCTTGCAAGACACACTACAGTCTTACAAGGCACACTACAGTCTTACAAGACACACTACAGTCTTACAAGACACACTACAGTCTTACACGACACACTACAGTCTTACAAGACACACTACAGTCTTACAAGACACACTACAGTCTTACAAGACTCACTACTGTCTTACAAGACACACTGAAGTCTTACAAGACACTAGTCTTACAAGACACACTACAGTCTTACAAGACACACTAAAGTCTTACAAGACACACTACAGTCTTACAAGACACACTACAGTCTTACAAGACACACTACAGTCTTACAAGACACACTGCAGTCTTACAAGACACTCTACAGTCTTACAAGACACACTACAGTCTTTCAAGACACACTTCAGTCTTTCAAGACACACTACAGTCTTACAAGACACACTACAGTCTTACAAGACACACTACTGTCTTACAAGACACACTACAGTCTTACAAGACACACTACAGTCTTTCAACACACACTGTAGTCTTACAAGACACACTACAGTCTTACAAGACACACTACCGTCTTTCAACACACACTGTAGTCTTACAAGACACGCTACAGTCTTACAAGACACGCTACAGCCTTACAAGACACAATACAGTCTTTCAAGACACACTACAGTCTTACAAGACACACTACAGTCTTACAAGACACACTACAGTCTTACAAGACATGCTACAGTCTTACAAGACACTCTTCAGTCTTACAAGACACACTACAGTCTTACAAGGCACACTACAGTCTTACAAGGCACACTACAGTCTTTCAAGACACACTACAGTATTACAAGACACAATACAGTCTTACAAGAGTCTTGTAAGACTCTAGTGTGTCTTGTAAGACTGTAGTGTGTCTTGTAAGACTACAGTGAGTTTTGTAAGACTGTAGTGTGTCTTGTAAGACTGTAGTGTGTCTTGTAAGACTGTAGTTTCTCTTGTAAGACTGTAGTGTGTCTTGTAAGACTGTAGAGTGTCTTGTAAGACTGTAGCATGTCTTGTAAGACTGTAGTGTGTCTTGTAAGATTGTAGTGTGTCTTGTAAGACTGTAGTGAGTCTTTTAAGACTGTAGTGTGTCTTGTAAGACTGTAGTATGTCTTGTAAGACTGTAGTGTGTCTTGTAAGACTGTAGTGTGTCTTGTAAGACTGTAGTGTGTCTTGTAAGATTGTATTGTGTCTTGTAAGTCTGTAGTGTGTCTTGTAAGACTGTAGTGTGTCTTGTAAGACTGTAGTGTGTCATGTAAGACTGTGGTGTGTCTTGTAAGACTGTAGTGTGTCTTGTAAGACTGTACTGTGTCTTGTAAGACTGTAGTGTATCTTGTAAGACTGTAGTGTGTCTTGTAAGACTGTTGTGGGTCTTGTAAGACTGTAGTGTGTCTTGTAAGACTATAGTGTGTCTTGTAAGACTGTAGTGTGTCTTGTAAGATTGTAGTGTGTCTTGTAAGACTGTAGTGAGTCTTGTAAGACTGTAGCGTGTCTTGTAAGACTGTAGTGTGTCTTGTAAGACTGTAGTGTGTCTTGTAAGACTATAGTGTGTCTTGTAAGACTGTAGTGTGTCTTGTAAGACTAGTGTCTTGTAAGACTTCAGTGTGTCTTGTAAGACTGTAGTGTGTCTTGTAAGACTGTAGTGTGTCTTGTAAGACTGTAGTGTGTCTTGTAAGACTACAGTGAGTTTTGTAAGACTGTAGTGAGTCTTGTAAGACTAGTGTCTTGTAAGACTTCAGTGTGTCTTGTAAGACTGTAGTGAGTCTTGCAAGATTGTAGTGTGTCTTTTAAGACTGTAGTGTGTCTTGTAAGACTGTAGTGTGTCTTGTAAGACTGTAGTGTGTCTTGTAAGACTACAGTGAGTTTTGTAAGACTGTAGTGTGTCTTGTAAGATTGTAGTGTGTCTTGTGAGACTGTAGTGTGTCTTGTAAGACTGTAGTGAGTCTTGTAAGACTGTAGTGTGTCTTGTAAGAC
The DNA here is from genome assembly GCF_026875155.1 of Cherax quadricarinatus. Lineage (NCBI taxonomy): Eukaryota > Metazoa > Arthropoda > Malacostraca > Decapoda > Parastacidae > Cherax > Cherax quadricarinatus. The sequence goes on along the minus strand of NC_069404.1, from coordinate 2,902,298 downwards.
TGTAGTGTGTCTTGTAAGACTGTAGTGTGTCTTGTAAGACTGTAGTCTGTCTTGTAAGACTGTAGTGTGTCTTGTAAGACACACTACAGATTGCCTGGCAGAGAAGGTGATCCCTAAGTCTACTCCTGCACAACTCTCCAACTCCAAGCACCCCTTCTCTCCAGCTACCCAAGCTTACTTAACTGAATGTGCCGAAGAACTTTCTAACATCGCTAAGGAAACCTTAAAAACTGCAAGGAATATGAGGGCCAATCTTCAGATTGACCAACACACTGCTTAGCATATTCTCAGCACAGTCACCACAGCTAACCTCCAACAGAAGATCAAACTAAATCGCAAACTTCAGTACCTCTGCTCTAACAGTCGAGGGAAAGGGAAATGGGACGTGAATCCCTGATAAACAACTTATCGTCACGCACCTTAACCGACTACGAAAAACAAGCACTGAGTCTGGGACTCAAATTTACCACCAACATACGCAACCTAACTACCCAACTCAATCTAGTTACCAGGAACCATAGACACAGTGACAGCAACTTCCAGAAGGGTTATATACAGGGCCTTCTCACTGCTGCTTTATGTGAACCTTCTTCTTCTAATCTTCCTAGACGATACATCATTTGCCCTTAAGAACCTCGCCAACGACCCAACATTATCGTCACCACGCCGAAAAAGGGAGGTGGAGTCGTCATCCTCAACACCAGTGACTACGACACTAAAATGATGGCCCCTTTTGAATGATCAATCTACATACGAACCATCAGCACTCAACAGTGGGAGAACGCTCACCAAAGATTTTCTATACTAAACCAGACAAATACTCAAACGCACTAGGAAGGGAAGAAACTTCTGTACTTGTTACAAGCAACCCTAAACCAGCACACATTATGGTTTACCCAAGACTCAAAACACAATATTCCTCTCAGACCAAATAAACGTCAGGAATAGGCAGTGCTCCACAAAAACTAGCCGGAGTTCTTGCCAAACATCTTTCTGCCTTCTGGGACCATCACCCGCTCATCTTAAACACTCAGGTGACCTTCTCAACCGCATCCGAAACCTCTCCATCCGTAACAAGAAACTAAGCAGTTTGGATGTGACTTCCCTCTTCACAAAAGTACCTACCAAAAAGCCATCGAGGTTCTACGACGTAAAGTCAATAAAGACCTTAATCTTCCTCTACCCCCCGGGAGATTTTGGTTGACTTAATTGAACTCTGTGTTAATTTCAACTGTTTTTCTTTCAATAACAAGCTCTACAAACAAACCTACGGCATGGGAATGGGGTCCCCCATAAGTGCCGTCCTAGCCAACTTATACATGGAACACCTAGAGTCCGAACACTTCGCCAACATCATCCCTTCAAGCGTCACTTGGTTACGTTACGTGGACGATGTCCTCGTAATAACCCCAAAAACGTTTTGATGTACGGGATCTTCAGGCAAGGCTAAAACGCATTTAAAAACCCGGCGATCCGTTTACACTAGAAGAAGAGCCCAATGACAAGCTCCCTTTCCTCGACGTCCTCATTCACAAAGTAGACAAAAACCTAAGATTTAAAGTTTATCGGAAACCCACCAATAAAAATGATCTCACACACTTCTATTCCAGTCAAGATACCAAGACCAAAAGGGGCCCTCATCATGGGGTTTTCCTAAGAGCATACGAATTTGTAGTCCTGAGTTTCTTGACGAGGAGTGTACATACATTCACCAAACATTCACAGAGTTACATTTTCCTTCTTTTTTCATCAAAGACTGCAAGAAAAGAGCTCTTCAGATCATAAATTCTCCACGCATCAACCCCAAACCCCCCAGCAAAGTTATAATTCTTCCCAACAGTCAGGTTTGCACTGAACGTCTCAAAAGTACTTTCACAAGCTAACACCAGAGTCGCCATCGCTTCTTAGCACTTCAATAAAGGATAAACCAGGACAAATCCAAGCACCACGAACCAGCCCCATGCAGGAGTTTACACTATACCCTGTGGAGGCTGTGACAAGATTTACGTAGGTGAAACAGTCAAAAAAACCTTCGACACCCGCCTCAATGAACACATTTACGCATGTAGGAACGATAACCTGAACAACGCCGTGTACAACACCGAAATTCCACCAATCATCTCATGAAATTCAGAGACGCCCAATTAGTGATCAAAGAAACTAATTTCCGCAGACGCAAGTGCCTCGAATCAGCACTGATCGCTGTTTCGATAATTTTAAACAAAACAACCCGGGAGCTTTTACCATCTCCGAAGTCTTAGCAAGAATCCTCCTGAAAAAAGTAAACCCTGCCATCACATAGTCTCTCCTGTTATACTACACAAAGCACAGAGAGTGAACACTGAAACAAGCTGCCTCATTCCAGCTTTTATTTGTCCAACCCATTTTTATGTTACCCAAGTAATAGCTTTTATATCCTTTTACTCATGTACGAATTAATTGCTCTACCATATTGTATTACTTTGTCACTACCACTACTACTACTACTACTACTACTACCACTAGTGAACACGAAATGGTACCTCACTTTGTATTACACCTCACTCTGACCTTTATATACCCTCTGGTCCATGTATTGTTTGTAATGGCTTGATAAAGCTCCTGGAGAGCGAAACGTTGCCACAATAAATGTCACATTAGTTGCACTTGTGTCCTTTTACTTTAAATATAGTACTTGTTTAAGTTAATGTTTAATAGTAATGAATATGTATATTTTATTATACGGTAAAAAGAAGTTTGTTACTTAAAAATGGAATTATATTTGCAAAATATTACTAAATATACGTGATTGTGTAAGTTCGCTTGTAGGGTGATGTAGTGTTTGTTCGCTTGTGGGATGATGGGAGTGTTTGTTCGCTTGTGGGATGATGTAGTGTTTGTTGCTTGTGGGATGATGTATTTTTTGTTCGCTTGTGGGATGATGTAGTGTTTTTTTCGCTTGTAGGATGATGTAGTGTTTGTTCGCTTGTGGGATGATGTATTTTTTGTTCGCTTGAGATGATGTAGTGTTTGTTCGCTTGTAGGATGAATGTAGTGTTTGTTCGCTTGTTGGGGTGATGTAGTGTTTGTTCGCTTGTGGATGATGTAGTGTTTGTTCGCTTGTGGGATGATGTAGTGTTTGTTCGCTTGTGGGATGATGTAGTGTTTGTTCGCTTGTGGATGATGTAGTGTTTGTTCGCTTGTAGGATGATGTAGTGTTTTGTTCGCTTGTGGGATGATGTAGTGTTTTTTTCGCTTGTGGATGATGTAGTGTTTGTTCGCTTGTAGGATGATGTAGTGTTTGTTCGCTTGTGGGATGAATGTAGTGTTGTTCGCTTGTAGGATGATGTAGTGTTTGTTCGCTTGTAGGATGATGTAGTGTTTGTTCGCTTGTGGATGAATGTAGTGTTTGTTCGCTTGTAGGATGATGTAGTGTTTGTTCGCTTTTAGGGGTGATGTAGTGTTTGTTCGCTTGTGGATGATGTAGTGTTTGTTCGCTTGTGGGATGAATGTAGTGGGTTTTTTCGCTGTAGGATGATGTAGTGTTTGTTCGCTTGTAGGATGATGTAGTGTTTGTTCGCTTGTAGGATGATGTAGTGTTTGTTCGCTTGTGGATGAATGTAGTGTTTGTTCGCTTGTAGGATGATGTAGTGTTTGTTCGCTTGTGGATGATGTAGTGTTTGTTCGCTTGTAGGATGATGTAGTGTTTGTTCGCTTGTGGGATGATGTAGTGTTTGTTCGCTTGTAGGATGATGTAGTGTTTGTTCGCTTGTAGGATGATGTAGTGTTTGTTCGCTTGTAGGATGATGTAGTGTTTGTTCGCTTGTAGGATGATGTAGTGTTTGTTCGCTTGTAGGATGATGTAGTGTTTGTTTGCTTGTGGGATGATGTAGTGTATGGAAGTGAGGTGGAACGAATCATTTGTTATATTATACTGTGTTCAGTTTTTCTGTGGTGAGGTGTGGACATTGTTATTTTCTAACCTTTATTTGTTTCGTAATTTATTGAGGTGTTATGTATTATGTATTTGATATGAAGTTTAATATAGAACAACAATAAGTGTGTAAAGAATTTTTGGATAATTGAGAATGTCTTCGTACATACAGTTTTATGTAAAATGTAAATACCTGTGACATTCTTTGGGTTATATTGCATATTGTGTTTATGGCTGCAATTTTGGATGTAATAAACCCACCTGTATTTGAAGCTGTGGGCTGTCTTTAGTTTAGTTAAATGTATGTTATGTGTAATGGTTGGGGTATTTTTTTGGGGGGGTATCAAACTTTTTTATGTGATGAATGGTTTGAAAAACCGACAAGTTGAAGATTGAGACACTTATGCAGCATATGGGAATCTTTATTCAGGAACGTTTCGCCATCACGGTGGCTTCATCAGTCTCAATCTTCAAACTTTTTAGTTGAACGTCGTGTTTCTCTAGTATAAGTTTAGTGCTTAAGGACAGGGGGAATGTTTGGTAGTTATTTCTTTTTGTTATTATATAATTAAGAGGATTACGGTTTCATTGCTTACATTGTCTACATGTATAATTGTGTATTGCGTTTTTCAATAAAATATAAAAAAAATGTATTCTATTTTGTGCATTGCCCTCACACAGGATCTTTCTTATATCCGTCTGGCTTGCTTTGACCTCTAGTTTCCACCTTTCAAGTCCACTATTTTCCCTCTCACTTCACATCTGCCATTGACACTAAATTTGTAAACTTGTGTCAAGGACAACAATGTTTAAACATTGACGCTAAATTTATGTCAGGTGATTTTTACCTGAAAAAATAAATGAATAATGTAACTCTTATAGCAAACTGTTTCTACCAATCATTTTTTGCTATATCTCAGAGTATAAGTTGTGATCCAGCCTCCTCTGTTCTTTATGTTCTCTAATAGTTAAAATTTTTGTCTGCTTTAACAGAATATCATGTCCCAGCGTTGGCATTTCTGCCACCACCCTTGTAGCGAACCTCTGAACTTAAACTTGCCAGATTTACATATGCCGATGATGATATTCTGGTTGTATGAATCCCAGGCGAGAGATTTGGTAATATGTTTACCACTCGGTCCTTTTCTCTTTCCTAGTATATTAGTTGTCTCTTAAAATGTTACACTGCCTCTTGCCTCCTTCCCCTTGATCTCATCTTAAATTTCATTACATTTCTTGTGATGGTTGAATTCCGTTAGCCACTTATTGTACCATTACTATGACTTTTCAAATCTTCCGGAAAGCATAAAGTCTTCTTTTGCTCTTATCCTCCTTGATAGTTTAGCGTCATCTCGTTAGTTTAGCTCCACGACTCACGAAATCGTAATGACACGATTGGAAACAAACCATACCACGGGCGGGGATAGGAGATATCGTTGAAATGTATAAGTGGATGACGGGCATAAACAAGGGAGATATTAATAAAGTACTGAGGGTGTCGAACCAGGTAAGAACCAGGAATAATGGATTTAAGTTGGATAAATTTAGATTTAGAAAGGACATAGGTAAGTACTGGTTTTCTAACAGAGTTGTAGATGCGTGGAACAGTCTTCCCAGTGGGGTGATAGAGGCTAGGACCTTGGGTAGCTTTAAGAAGAGACTGGACAAATATATGAGTGGGAGGGGCTGGGTTTGATTGGTGTCATTGGGTACGGGAGTTATTTCTAGGGAAGCTTCAGGTAGTAGTCGTTTTGATAAGGACCTGCCTCGCATGGGCCAGTAGGCCTTCTGCAGTGTTCCTCCATTCTTATGTTATGTTCTAACCGGCGATCAGAGTCTCAAAACTCCAGACCGTCGTGTTAGCCACTGGACCAGCTAGCTACAATAAGATTTATCCAACTAGTTATATTTCTACACCATAGGAAGGTTAGCATAGGCACCACTGTGATGAATCTTATTGTGGCTAGCTGGTCCAGTGGCTAACGCGACGGTCTGGAGTTTTGAGACTCTCTGATCGCGGGTTCTATCCCCACCCATGGTATTTTTTTTTAGCTCCTTCCTCGTTAATTTTACGTCACCTGCAAACACCGACTACAGAAGACTATTCTCCCCCCAGGAAGGTCCTTTACGTATATCAGTGGAACAGTATGGGTTTGTAATTGAACTTGGTTCCCTCAGTTACCTCTCCATATTTGTTTCTGTTAACTGCATTTATAATTGCTGTTCCTGCACTCACACCTGAAAACCTAATCAGGAATCTTATTTGCACTCAGTGATAACCTGCCACAGTCGTATTACGTCAGCTGAATAATCTGAAAATAAATGGTGGCCCAAAACGGCAAAGTGAAAAAAGGCAGAAAAAGGTTATATGAAGAGACAAGAGGAGAAAGAAATAGCGAGAGAGTAACGAAAATAAAGATTCTGGCAGTGAGGCGATATTGGTGGCAGGCGGCGACACAGCGAATAAAAGAAGAGGGGGAAAAATTGAGAGGTTTATTGAATGGCAAACAAGAGACGAGGGGAGAAGAGGAGAAAAGGAAGACAGAACCACTCTCATTCAGGAGGGTGAGTGCATGTGTGTGTGTGTGTGTGTGTGTGTGAGAGAGAGAGTGTGTGAGGTGTGTGTATGAGAGTATGAGTGGGCAAGAGGAAAAGTGAAGGAAATAATATATATATATATATATATATATATATAATATATATATATATATATATATATATATATATATATATATATATATATATTTCATACTATGGAACAATGCTCTTCTCCAGACTGAGGGACTGACCACCTCAAAACTTTAAGGGTGATGGACTGATTACATCGTCTTTAAGTATCTTCTGCTTCTATCAACTTTTCTGTACTTGACTGAAGAAGCCTACTGTGTAGGCGAAACGTTTCATAATAAAGATACCTAACTGTTGCATATGTGTCTTACCTAACAACATATATATATATATATATATTATATATATATATTATATATATATAATATATAATATAAAATTTACTAGTACTGTAATATCTACGATAAATTCGACAACAATGTTTTTCTTTTTATAACCAGTCTTACTATCTCCTGTCTCATTCTATCGCCTATTTTCTCCTTCCTCTTCCCACATACCACTTGCATCGCGGCTTGCACCTCATTCTCCAGTACTTTCTCTTATATTTTTTCTTTATCATCTTCCTTACGTCTTTCTCCTCTTTAATCTCTTCTCTAATTTACCTATCTCCTCATTTCTTCAACCCTCCCGAGTTCATCCAGGTTACTGACAAGTGCCAGCGAGTGATTAAGCTTAATCATAAACAGTAAATTAACTGGTTAATTGATAAGTCCTTCAGGGTGTTTTTTTACCATGTGTCAGTGGTAGCACAGTGTAGTGGATGGTAACAGCATGTAGTGACCACACGATGTAGAGTGGTACAGTTTGAGGGGTTAGTTGAACGGTAACAGTAGGAAATGGTATGATAGCTTTAGTAGTTAAGTAATAGTAACAGCAGTGTTACGATAGCAGCAGTAGTGAAGTAATAGTAGTAGCAGTGGTTTGATAGCAGCAGTAGTATGATAGAAGCACTAGTAACAGTAGTGGTATGATAGCAATAGTGCAGTAGCAGCAGGTAATAGCTTGGTAATACCGCTGAGATGTGTTGACCTCGGTTAGTGACTACGGAGCCGCCTGTAACAACATAATGATGCAGGGAATTGCGTGTGTCCCATAAATCATCGTTGAATAGAAATCACATTACTGTGTAAGCCATAACACACGCACACGCGTGAACATACACACGCACACGCGTGAACATACACACGCACACGCGTGAACATACACACGCACACGCGAACAGAAAACACCAACACGGATTTGGAGAAGACAGGTCTTGCGTAAGGAGTCTATTGACGCAAATCAAGCAGGATAGAGACAATAGGGCAGACTGCGATTTTTTGGTCAGTCAGAAAGTGTTCAGTACTATTATCTTGCCAGAGACTGGTCCATAATCTAGAGATACAAGCCAAGGGAGGGGATGGCGGGACGAATGCTTCAGAGAAACAACGTTTATCGAATTCAGAAAAGACAGAGCAATGGAATCCATTGCTTTTCAGCAGCGATCCAAAGGTCATTAAAAAAAGTGAACGGGGAAGGACGTCAAGAAACTGTGCAAGTAGTTTAAAAAAAAGAAAACATTCAGTAAGACTTAAATAATCCGTAAGAAAGTCATACAACTTACAGGAATGCTTTAACAAGTAACTGGGAATTGGAGCAATGTATAACCTGGGAGGGAAGCAATGTATAACCTGGGAGGAAGAAGAGGGAAGACATTAAGCAAAGATAGCAAAGTGTAAACATCACACGTCATCTCTTCCGCAGGACACACAGGTACACTACAGATGTAACTAATGTGACATTTTATTGGGGCAACGTTTCGCTTTAGGTGCGACAGAGCTCTTGGAAAGCGAAACGTTGCTACAATATAATATCACATTAACATTGAAAAACACCTACTCACAAATACGTACACAGACACACTCCCACCCATAAACACTCAAAAACACCCCCTACACATACCCACCCATGAACATACACTCACAAACATCCCCCTACAAACACCCACCCATAACATACACTCACAAAACACCCCTCTACAAACACACCACCCATAAACATGCACTCACAAAAACACCCCTCTACAAAACCCACCCATAAACAACACACAAAAACTACCCCCCTACAATAACCCCACATAAACACAGCGTCACAAAACAATCTGAAGTCCCTGCCACTAATTCAAGCCGCCGGCCATGAACACTGCGGTTCTAGAGAACAAATTCTGAAGGTCCCAACCCAACACTAATACTACAGTAATCCGGACGTGCTCAAAGAGCTCTCCTGGTTACATAGCCACCCTTCACTCCCTCCCATACCACCCTCCCTTCCATCCCTCGCTCCCCCCCTCCCTTCCATCCCTCCCTCCTTCCCTTCCCAACATCCCATGGTAACCCAGAAACACCTTACCAATACTCAGGCTTTATTTCTGGAACCCAAGACGAAGACAAATAAACCTGACTTTATCTTGGTCAGCCATGCTTATTGTGTGTGTGTGTGTGTGTGTGTGTGTCACACCTTCAGTGTTTAATTTATCATATAATTTTTTTCAAATTTCCTGTGAGTGAAGCACACATCCCCCTACTCATTCCTGTATTCTACCACTCTACTTTTTATCAAAAACTTTTCCGGTATCCTTTTTCTTACTTTACAACCAAGATCACTAATTGTGTCTTTTGATGGTGCTAAAATATCTTCTTCAAACTTTTTCTCGTATCATTTTATGGTCTCATGTGTGGCTATCATATCTCATTTCTCTTTATTGTCAATCAGATAAAACATTTTGATTTTTTTCATTTTTTCGTGACTCCTTTTTTGTTTAGCTCTGTGGTTCGCTGCATGTCTTAAGACTTTTCAGTCTCATTCAATGATTTTTTTTTTTAGAAACTGCATTATTTTACAGTCTGCTAGCTATATTTCTTAGTTCTCCAGAAAAGTAAATATATTCCAGAAATTTTACAGATATCATTTGTAACTAGTCTGCGCCACATAGGCCTGACTCAGGCCTATGACAGGCTAAAGTATGGAACGAAGGGTGATAAAAATTTGGGTATTGCTACTGGGTACAGAATTTGATCTATGATCTTTCAAGTCCACAATAGGGCTTTATTACCCACAGTGGGGCTTTATCAAGGACCACCACCACTGCTACACTTCCCCCCCACCCCCACTGCAACATTCACCACCACCCCACTGCAACACTCCCCCCCCTCCCCACCCCCCACTGCAACACTCACTATCCTCCCCCCCCCCCCCCACTGCAACACTCACCACCCTCCCCCCAAAAAACCCCCACTGAAAAACACCCCCCAAAAACCCAATAAAGCAAATTGATCCCCGATTGTACTTAGGCAATTAGTTTTGGTCGGTAATTTGTGCCCCTCGGGTGCCGTAGGACCGGCCATTAATTAGTCAACTTCCTTCAATGATTCAAGATTAAAAGAGTCAATTTATCCAGGTTGAAATCTGGGTTTTTAAAGTTTAAAATATCCAGGGTGTTTAAAAGGTTACGAAGTCAGTTACCCGATTCAATTTTCCAGGTCAATTAATCGGGCTGTTTTTTTTTTTTTATTGAAAACTCAGGTACAAAATATTTGGGTGCATAAATATGTAAACGAGTTTCCGGGCCTAACTAGATTATTTTTTAAAAAAATAAAAAGTCAAAAACGGAAAATATAAACACTATACAAAAAACAATGTGAAAAAAAACGCAACAATTAACACATAAAAGCAATCCCGTTTATACAAGGGGGATACTTCACTGGCATATTACAGGGTGGTTCCCCCTGCCAACCACAACGTATCAAGTTTAATCTAAGAATCAGGTGCCTTAAAGAGCACACAATACGTTAATTTGGGCACTCCCAGGGGGTTTTTTTATATGGACAAAGATAGGCATTACAGTTCAAAGGTGGATCAGGATGACGCTACTTTTCACAAAATGAAAATATCAAATATAAAAAAACGAAAATACACTATATTTGCATCTCAATAAAAACAAATGCCCAGCTTAAGTAAACTTATACACTGACGAGATGCCACATTGAAAATACTGCCTCCACTTTATAGTTCAAGCTCCTTCACAGCTTACGGGGAAAACGAAATTGCATAGATACATAATTATTGAAAAGCCCCGGGGCACGGCTAAAGTAAAAACGGAAAAAAAAAAACTTTTAAACTGTGCTGGGAAGCACACCATATACAAAAAGTACCCCAATGACTTGTAATTGGGCTAAATGCGAGAAAACATTCCTAAAAGTTGTTATACAAAGCACGTAGATATTCGTCATCACCGTTACATAGAGAACGCACATAATCGGAGAACACAAAACATTAAACGCACTTGACAAACACAATTGACCACAGCTGACCACCCGTTAGATTCCCCACTGAACACTCACAACTATCTCAAATCTCGTAATCCAAGGCTTTAAAATCAGGGGGGAAAGTCTCTCCCATCTCCCCTCATAACCAACCTATTTCGCCCATTGTCTTATAAATCGTCCCCGCAAAAACCCTAATTTACTGCTACCACAACGTGCCTCATAGCCCATGACACGAAATATAATCGGCCACCACACGACATCGCACGTTGTAACCCAAGTCAACCCCCCCTACATCAAACTCAACGCCCGGATTTCCGACAAACCTCCCCCCCCCTACCAAACGCAAAACCCTACTGAAACCACTCTCGTAACCTAACTAAAGTCTCACAGAAATACACAACATGAAAGCAATTCCCCTTCCCGCACCGGGAACAACCCAGCCCTTCCTCCAAAAGCCTTTTTTACAACACCAAACCCCCAGCCCGGCAAGATTCCTGTAAAAATTTAAAACCACTTCCGTACTTTGCAGGCAGACGGAAAACTGTTGAACTCGCCTCCAAAATATCACCCCACGCATAATGGGATACATTCCTCTCAACTCGCCCACGACTACCCCCCTACCCGCCCCTTTCTAAGGTACATTGATTTTACACAGCCAGTCCCTTTATTTTCCCAATAATGCGAAGCATCGCGTCGCCCAAATTAATTCCCCTCCTCTCCACCACCTGCGCAGTCGTATACAATTCATTTAACCCACCATGCATCCCCCCCCCCATTGTCGGAAAAAACGACCTTCACGTACATGCCATGACACGAGCCTCTAGGCTAGAATGAACCCAACCCTCCCTGATGCGTGGTGTCTCCACCACCGCTCTTGTGAGCCAATCGCATCCTGAACCCCACAAAAATCGGATAAACTCTATGCAAAAGACGTTTTGACGCCCCCCTAGCAACAGAGGATACAGTGCAGCAACGTGCCATACTTTGCTAAAAAAGCAGGCCCATAAATGACCACCGCCCTCTGTGCAGGGTTAATGTCGCGGCCGAGACTATTTAAGCGCCCCAAGACACTATGTACAACCCTCCCCGAATTGCACGCCCTTCATTCTGATCGACCTCCCGCATATAATGAATACCACTTTAGTGATACGATCACCCACAGCCCAAACCCCTCTGCATCCACCCCATCCCCCACCCACCCCCCAACTCATAATTTTCGATTTTTCTCTATTAACACACATCCCCGTAGCCTTGCCAAATATGTCAAAAAGTCTCCCAACAAAACCCAATTTGCTCCCGTGAACGTAATAACACAGTAGATCATCAACAAAACCCCACAAGGGTGGGTTCGACCACTAATCGGACTCCAGGATGTCTCAATTCCCCCCGCCCACAAACAGCCCAGTAAAATGGGCCCTGCATACATGCAAAAACATTTGGAGACATGGGCATCCTGACGAAATGCCCTGCTCAAGTGTACAAAAACACCTAACTTGCCATTAATTTGTATTTTAAAAAAAACCCGCTCCATTGTACAACAAAACGGGCCCACATTGACCTCATTCCAAAACCCTGCCATCTCATAAATTTCCACAGAACCTCTCTTTCCACACTATCAAAAGCGGCTCGCCAGTCTAAAGCCAAAACACCACCCCCACCCCTCACCCCGCATTCCTCAACAAACTCCCTGATATTCCATGCCCCATCATACATTGACCTACCTGGCACACCAAACTGACTCTTATGGATTACCTTATCAAACACTTTCTTAATTCTTTTCATCAATATTTTCGCATATAGTTTATAGTCACTACACATCAACGATATGGGACGGTAGTCCTTAATCGCTACGGCACATCACATTTCCTAAACCAACACTGCCGTACGCTGAGACAGACCTAACCCCCCCCCCCTCCTTCATTGCATTGAGTAACGAACCATAAAAGCCCCGTATTACCTCCCAATGTTTGATATAAAATTCACAAGGGATGCCATCAATGCCTGGAGCCTTTCCCCTTACGCATTCCTTGTAGTGCCCCCGAACCTCTGCTTCAGATATAGGCCCACCCATGAGAAGGCGATCATAATCATTTAACTCGCATCGTACTCCTCTCCCCAAATCCTTATCGCATGCTCACTCACGTCTTTACTTTGCATCTGGATCTTACTCAAGTATCGACATAAAAACTTATCCCCTCAGTTGTTGTTAAAAACCTGTCCCTCACTATACCTGTCAACTTCATCCTGCACCACTAAACTCACAATTTCAGTCGCTTTTCGCCTTTGTGTCTGACTTTGTAAGACACAACCAGACGGCTTGTCACCCCACAAAGCCCCCTCCACCCCACTCGAAATGCGCGCCCCATCGAAAATCTTATTTTTCAATACTTGGATTTGTTCTTTAAATAGCATCGATCTCATCCACTGGGTAAACCCCAGGTGCCCTCTCCCTGTGCATAACATTGTCGTAGATGACCCTCCAGGTACCTCTGAAAACCATACTCCAAGTGAGTGGCCTCCTTATACACCGATTCACAAAAAAACCCTTTTAATTCGAGGTTTCCCACAACCTCATCCCACCGTCTTTACTAAATCCCACCCCTCCCAGGAGTCTACTCCCATAGACGCCCAAAGTCCTCGAATAGTTTCCCTATCATCCGCACTTTGTAGCATCCGCGTATTCAGTTTCCAGTATCCCTTAAAACGATGTGGGAGCCCCTCCCCAGTCGAGCTCCACAAAAACTCCCCAGTGGATCTGAGAAAAAGACGTTCATAACAACGCACATTGATTATGACCACCCGCCGAGACACATAAAACCCTATCTAAACATGCCGCATAGCCCTACGCACAAAAGTATGCTCAATCCCAAAGTCACGTCCTCCACGTACATCAACCAACCCCAAACCAGACAACAAGTCACCCAAAACAAGTGAACAGAACCCCGCCCCCCTCGGTTCAACATCTTTACGGCGCACCACACAGTTCCAGTCACCACTTACCACTGTAATTTCTGGCGGGGACCTCAAATAAAATACCAAAACATCTCTAACAAAAGTATTTTTAATATTAACATCATGTTTCAGCCGGCCCATATACCCCAAAAAAACCAACCCTTCTACTACCCCAATTCCCCCACGACTCGCACCACGCGACCCTCCCCCCCTTCCTCCCAATGTCTCCCGCACAACGGCTGGCCGCTTTTATCAACACAGCTACTCCACCTTTCAGACGTTCTGGGGTGATCACATAATGTCATAACCATCCATCTCAAACAAACTCCTACACTATGGTTAGCTCTTGCAAAAAAAACACACATCCACTGCAAAACGATTCAACCACTCACACACCTGCACACACTTTCTGACAGATTTCAAACCATTAACATTAATAGTTACAAAACCTAACTGTGTTAAAGGTGGGTTTCCTCTAGGGGGTACCACTCCCCTTTTTTTTCTTTGCGCCGGCAAGCACCCAAGGCACTTCCCGCACCTTTGGCAAACCCCGTGATATTACCTGCTGTCCTGGACTCGCGCGACCTCCCCCCACCCTGATTTCCGACCACGTCTTCTTCCCTGAACGTTGCCAGGGGTCAAACATCTCGGAGTCGGACGGGGTTAGCCCCCACGCTTCCTAGAAACAGCATCTTCAGACATGTCAGTACTTGGAGTGTTCTCCTTGTGAATTTCTGCCTAAACAGTATGAAACCTCGAACTCTCCAAATCTCTCCACTTTAGCTATCTGACCAGGCATCATCTGCAGTAATTTCCCCCCATCAGAACACGGCACCGAAGCAGACTCATGTGATGCTAAAGGTCACTTAACGCAGATACAATGTCGGCTTCCATCTCACCTGCCTCTCTTGCTAGAGGGATTTCACTGTTTACATTTTTCCACCTCGTTCAAGGGAGGCAGTCCCAGGTAGAGTCACACAAGAAAGACTCTAGTAGCATGGCCCTTTTCAACCTCAGCACTCCATGATGTCATACGCGGCGAGGTCTTGACAACCTCCTCTTCCGAGCCTGACGGGTACCTCAAACCGTCAGGTCGACGACCACGCCCCGATGGCGGCTGGCGCTGGACACACTGAGCCGCTATGTGATCCAGAGCGCCGCAGAGGGGGCAAGTTTTCTCTGTCCAGGGGACGTAACGTACACCCGTGAACGAAAAAATCCTCCAGTTGTACATACGAAGGAATCGGCTGACGCAGGGACATTTTCAACGTAAAGACCCCTCCTGAAGGCCAGTATAGTGGCCGTCAGACCACCTACCCATGGTGACCAGGTGGATTCCCATAACGTTCAAAAATGTCACGTATATCAACTTCATTGGCCTCAAAAGGCACGTTTTCTCACACGTACCCACGTTTTAGTATGTGAAACGTCCCTGCAACTGGGCAGAAACTGCTGGGGTGACTTGCTTACTTATATCCTGGTACTGGGTCACAATCTTCTCGTACATCTGAGTGTCACAAAACTTGACGAAGATCCGTGTAGTTCCATTCAAGGCGACGCCACACAAGGATTCACGTTGAATGCCATTGTATCACGAATGATTGCTGGCAGTAACACATTTACTGATTCGCCGGTGATAGAGCCCTGCGTAGTTGAATACAACAGTATTAAAAAACGGCGGCGAAACGCATCGCCATTGTTGATGATGTTTGCAAAACACTCCTCCAACCCGTTTGGGACTGAGGAAGCAACAGCGACACCGCTCAGCACAACGTTCTGAGCAGAGAATGAATCAGGCTATTCGAGGATCAAAAGTGAATTATCCCAAGTGATTAGAGAAACAGTCAGCAATCCAGGGTAATTCATGATTTCTGCACTGCACAGGACAATAACCTTTCTTGTAAAAATAACTAAAAGAAAATATTTTTTCCCTGATGGGCATTTTTTACTGAAAAAGACCAAAAAGGCACAATACAGGTCACTGGAAATTAATACCACAAATTACCCGCACATACAGCGTTTCGGTCGAACTGGATAATTTTCAAGTCACACTGACACACGAGAGCGAAAGGGAGTAGTATATATAGGGGAGGGGACAGAGACGGGGGAAAAAGAGGAAGAAAAAGGAGGGAGTAGTGGTAGAGGTAAATGCTGGTATGGAATGTAGTAGTAGAATACATACCCATTATTCTACTACTACTTCACTACCAGGGATTACTTTTACCACTACTTTTTCCACTTCCTCCCCTTTGTCTCGTCCCTGTCCGCCGAGCCTATATATATGGCTCCCCGCACTCTAGTGTGGTTTAAAAAGAAACTGGGTTAATAAATGACCTAATTTTTAAAGGGGGACCGGTAAGCCAAACGGAAGGCCTCGGTCAATGACCAAAGCTCCAAGGCGGGTATCATCTGACTAAAAACCGCGTCAGGAAACATTTGTCCTGTTTCCTTACGAACCTTAAACCCAACTCTGTGGTCAGTTTGACTTGTAAATGATCCCGCGGACCGAAATATTTGTCATATGCTTCTATGTGCGCGGGTTATTGTGTATTATTGCGTACATTCAAAAATTTGTTTTTTAAAATAATATTTTGAAATTATTATATTTTCAGTTCAGTGTAATATGGTCAGAAGAGTAATGTTTTCTGGGGAAATTGTGAGTGACACAAAATAGCAGTTCGTCCTTTAGCGTCAAGAAATTTCTATATTTTAAAAAGGTTTGTGAATGAGCAGCATCGAGACGCCATGTTTGTTGGTTGACAAGGTGGAGGGAAGGGCTGAGTTTTTTCGTAAGTTCCGGGCCCGTTTGATGTACACATAGATTATTAATGATAAATTTTTTTTACTAAAGTGGTGGTTGGACACCCGGGTTCTTAGCCCCTGTTCACCTAGCATTAAGTAGGGACCTGGGGGTAGTCGACTGTTGTGGGGAGCAATCCTGGGGACAATTGGGAAAAACCCAATTGGAATGAGACAGACAGTTCTCGGATTACGCCACTGATTTTAAGGTTATGCTGGGTGGCTAACCCCTCCGGGTTAAAAATTGGTGTGAGGGCCTCTTTCTCCGGGAATTTGATCTGAAATGGAAACCTGAATCCCCCCCCCCACCACGAAAGGGACTGTAAAAATTTCTATGGGTTGGCCTCCCCATAATAATTTAATAATCCCGGTTTAAATCCCCAAAAATCTTATTTGGTGGTTAATGGCAATCGAGGCGTGAATAAAAATGGCATCTGACGTGCGAAACCAGGGTTTTTTGCAGCGTTCGTGTTTACTTATTTTAATGTTTTTTCATATTGCATTATTAATTTTGGCTTGCCAAAGGGCCCCCCAAAAACCGCACTTAGGAGAAAGAACCTTTGATGTTTCGATCCCTCCTAACCATTGTGAGAAATGGGTCATGAATGGGCCCAAACGTCTTCGTTATGGTACCTCACTAGTGCCTGTTTTTGGTAATTGTTCCAGCTACGAAATTTTTACTTATTATTATTATTATTATTATTATTATTATTATTATTTTATTGGGGGGGCTTGCAAGTATTGGTGTGTATTTTTTTTTACAAATTGAATTTCGGGAAAAGGGGTTGTTTCCCAACTTCGGGGTTCATTTCAAAGCCCAGAGATACGACCCACAACAGTCACAAACACCCAGGTACCTACTTACTGCTACGTGAAACAGGGCAACAGAAAGTAAGGAAACGTTCCTAAACGTTTCCAAAACTGTTCCCGTGGGGGGGGGGGGGAACCCATATCCCGCAGATATGGTTGCTTACGTTCTTTTTTTTTATTGACAAAAGCGCTAAATCAAACCCGTCAAGCACTCGGTAAAACTTTCCTTCACGGGGTGCCTTGATGCTAGTGAAGTACCTTGATACAAGGAAAATTTAACCACCCTTTCCTGGATCGAACCTGAAGTCTCCCATTCACCAGGCGCTTTGTACTCCGATGGTTTTATGCTCCCTATGAACCCCTGAAAGAAAGTTCCTCGATTCTGGGGGCTCTTGATCCAAGAATTGGCCTGATTGCTGCCCAAATTTTCGGGCGATGTATGACCCCAACGGTTTAGCATTCCATAAATATAATAATAAAAAATATTTAGTGATATTATAACAAGTACGTACTATGTATTTCGTATAAGTAATTATCATTTTCCACCTCTCTACGGGGGGTTTTGACTTTATGTAAGATATATGAAAATGCATATAATTATGATGACTTAATCCCAGGAATATTCCACTAAACATTGCATATTTTCTTCCACTCACTTTTCCCAAAGAAGGGTTCTTGATCAAGGAAATTTGGAGCCACACCTTTCCTTGGGTCGAAATCTGATGACTCCCCTTTCCTCCAAAGCGCTGTATAACCCTTACGATTTTAGCTATTTTCCCCGTGAAATTTTATTATTAAATAACAAAAAAGGGACAATAATGATGGGACATTATCAAACAGCACTAGACCGTATGGGTTTAGTGCTGTGCGATAATGTCCACTTAATTTTGTCACTAATATTATTACTATATTCATGGAGAAGCACCAAACCATTAGAGGTCATACAACACCTGGGGAATGAGAGGTAATTAGGTTTGATCCAATGAACGGAATGGTAGCGCCAAATCCTTTAATCAAGAGGCCTTCGGCATTAAGTGATGAATATACCTAATGGGATGTTTCTGTTGACTCCTAGTATTTACGCTTCTCTGCAGAATGCCCCCGTTTTCATCTTTCACAGTTCTTGGACAACCTGTAGATAATTAGATTTTACTTATTATCTTGCCGATTACTATAGCCAGCAGCACGATAAGCAGTAACAATCGTAGAGGCTTAGAAATATAGGAGAAATCTCACATATGTGAACTGTATGTTTAAGAAGTTGTCAACGCTGCTTCACATCCAGTATCAGCTACGCAGTAACACTTGATGTCACATGCATCAACTTAATAGAAGCTGAGTGTTTCAGTTATTTTATGATATTAGCCAAGTTTACTCTGCATTATTCACTGTAGTTAGTAGAATGGGTTAAGACGTGAAGGAGAGGACCCCAAATATAAATTAGGTTAACTACGGTTAAGTGAGAAATTTTCCACTTTTAACTATTTACTTCATGCGTAAAGACTTGATTCATATTTGTTATGTAGTTTTGCTTCCTTTATTTTTATTGTGGGTTGAAATTACTGTATGATTAACAATCATGTTAGTGTTGAATTTTATATATATGATAATTCTTCATTTATTTGTCATTTTTTAATTTTACACCTACAGGTACTGTACAAGTATGAGCATCCTTATTCAGTCCAGCCAGCTTATAGAGCAACAGGGACAAACCATCGTCAAAGTAAGAAAAGTTTTATTTGTACTTTATTAATTGCCCATTGGTGTATTATATTTATTAGCATGCATCACAATACATTTGGGTCTTCCTTGAAAGTTAACTATTATTTGAGTGCTGACCAATTTATAAAGACTTGGTGCAACTCATCAGAAAAGCAAATATTAGTTTGGATTATTAAACATATTAACATTTAAAGCCAGAGAGACTCGAATGAATAACTTACAAAACAAAAATGTGTTTTGGTATTGTCATATAACCTTAAACAGCAAGAAGAAAAAATCAGGGCTAGCTGCTAGAGTAGAATTTTGCCTTGATGTTAGTGGACGGAGGATCGAGCCTCAATCATTCGTTCAGCTGAATGACCCACACGAGTTTAGCGTTTTACAAAAGACTGTAATAGAAATAATATTAGTGAGACAAAAAAAAATAAGTTGCATGCTAGGAATGCATTCATATCTCTGTAGGAAATTCTCAGATTGCACTCAGCCGTTTCCTCGCCTCTGGTGAAGCTTTTCTTTTGTCTTCTTTGTCCTTCGTGTGTGTTCCATTTCCTCTTCATAATGAGCTGCCCTTTGTTCAATCTGTTTTTAATTCTATTACCTCCCCCCAAAAATAGCTGTCCCTCTTGGATGTACAGTGTAGTATGAGACTCATGTTGTGTCCAAATGCAACTGCTGCTGGAGATGCGGTGGTACATGATACTGATGCTGCTGCTCGTGCCGCTTATACTTCGTTGTCTGGGGATCCTGTTGCCGTGGCTTCATCCTCTCGGATATCATTGACAGTAGGCTTCACTCAGAAAGGTTGAAGCAGATACTTGAGGCAAAAGCTCCTCTGTACAGCTGTCGTGTTTGTTAATTAAGTTTTATCACTGTTTATTATAATTTACATTGACTTAATACTCTCAGCTATATATATATATAATATATATATATATATATTATATATAATATATATTATATATATATATATATATATATTAAAATATAATATATATATATATATATATATAATTGCGGTGTGTGTGTGTGTCGTGCGGAATAGGTAGAAGTTGCGATTTGGGCTTAAATAGCAAAGCTCCTCTTGCCGAATAAGGCAAGCGAAAATTTGTGTATACAATAACTTCGCAAAAATCATTCTGAACCTAACGAAAAAAAATGTATTTCATTGTGTTTGTTTTATCATTAAATTATTATAAACTTATCTAAAATATATTTAGTTGGATTAGGCTAAATTAAAAATTTCGCTGTTATAATAAGGTTTTGGTAAGTTTTCTAAGATACTTTTGGTACAAAATTATTAATTTTTACATTAACACAAATGAAAAAATATATATCTTTAAACGTATAAGATAAAATTTTAGAAAGTACTTAATTTTAAATGAGTTCTTGCTAATTGACCAGTTTTACCTATTCGGCATATATATATATATATATATATATATATATAATATATATATATATATATATATATATATATATATATAATGTCTTTGCCGAATATGTAAAACTGGTCAATTAGCAAGAACTCATTTAAAATTAAGTCCTTTTCGAAATTTTCTCTTATACGTTTAAAGATATATTTTTTTCATTAACGTTTGATGTAAAAAATTTTAATTTTGCACCAAAAGAATCTTAGAAAACTTACCTAACCTTATTATAACAAGAACAATTATTTTAGCCTAACCCAACTAAATATATTTTAGATTTGTTTACAATAATTTAATACTAAACAATCACAGTGAAATATATTTTTCTTGATTAGGTTCAGAATGATTTTGGCGAAATTATTGCATGCAAAAATTTTTCACTTGTCCTATATGGCAAGATGAGCGTTGCTATTTAAGCCAAGATGGCAAGTTCTGCCTATTCGGCACGACATATATATATATATATATATATTTTATATATATATATATATATATATATATATATATATATATTATATATATATATATATTATGTATTTTGTCTTTTAATAAAATATACATAAAATATAGGGGGTGGTAGGAGAAAATTCTCAAACAGCTTCAGGGAGAACCTTGAGTTTTCTCTGAAGCAAGTTTATTCTTTTCTCTGAGGATGAGGGTCCCTATAACAGTTCTAGAGGTGGTACCTCCCTATATTTTATATATATATATATATATATATATATATATTTATATATAATATATATATATATATATATATATATAATGTGTGTGCGTGTAGGGCACTGTTATGGTGTAAATTGTGTAACTATTATTGTAGACCATTTAGGTGCATGAAGATTTGCAAGATTAGGGTCACCAAAAATATAATTCAGAAGGCCAAGGAGGAGTTGTTGAGGTAGTTTGGATACTTAGAGACGATGGAGCAAAATATGGTGACTAGGAGGAATATGACTGGGGTGGAGGAGGAGGGGTAGGGGTCGTCCCAGGAATGTTAGGAGGGAGGGGTTAGAGGAGGTTTTTAAGTGTTAGAGGCTTGAACAGTGAACATCCAACAGTCTTGTGTTGAGCGCGTTAGATTTGAGTGAAGAAAAGTGTTTCTTGTAACTTGATGTACTGGTGGATTGTGAAGGGGAATCAGGGAGAGGAGGAGGAGGTGAGGATGTTGCAATTCGCTGGGCCATCTGAGCTATCACCATGTTTCTCTCAAGACAGTCAATGAATGAATGATGATGTTTGTTTTTTAGTGGGGGAGGGGCCACCCTACCTCTGTGGAAGACGATAGTGTATTAAAATTTTGTTATAAACATTATATCGTGTCATCAGTTATGATGGTTTTAACATCTACTGAATATTTTAAAGTAACAAAGAACTAGAAAATTTAATTAATACATCTAAATGTGAGACATTTTGAAGAAGAGTCTCTATGGAATGCGCTACTAATATATACTCCTTGTAAAGCTTCAGTTATTGACGCAATCTCGCACACATATGACGGGCCTCAAAATTTCACATTTGATGGTAAATGTGAAGATATTGCTGCAGTTTACAGTGCTACAATATTGTAAACATCTCATAGTTACTACTTTTAACTTCAGTGTCTGGAATCTCAAAAGAATAGGATAATGATCTTAAATGCGCAAATGACAACCAGAACTATTAACCAAATGAACATAGCCTAATTTGCCAGACAACATATGGTAATGTTATAACCTACATAACCCTTGCAAGTAGGTTGCACTGATTCTGGTGACGGGCTCTTAATGCAAGGTTTTGGAGCTACCCCCTTTGATCAAAAGTAATTACCCCTCTCCCCAGGGACTGAATGGCCCTTACGGGTTTTGTGCGTCCTGATAAATATAACCATAATAACTTGGTCTGATAATGGTAGGCTGCGATGTGTATTGGCAAAGCACCCTTCTAGGTTGGTGCCTTGATACTGTTTGAAGGTTCTTGATCCAAGGAACTAGAGCTTTTCACCCCTCCACTCCTATTTCTCCTGTCAGACGTGATTGCTCTCTCTTCCCCAGTTGCAACATGATCTTTAGGGATTAAGTGCTTTCCTGAGAGAAATAATAATAATCCGTGTAAGGTAAGGCTTTGATCAGTGTATTTCACTCTCTCTCTCTCTCTCTCTCTCTCTCTCTCTCTTCTCCTCTCTCTACTCTCTCTCTCTCTCCCCTCTCTCTCCCCTCTCTCTTTTCTCCCTCTCTCTCTCTCTCTCTCTCTCTCTCTCTCTCTCTCTCTACTAATAACAATCAGTGCTGTGCTAAATTAACACGGCCACAATAATATTGGTACACATTGGCAGAAGCTTGTTCACGGTTCCAATAATAAAGCTAATTAGCAGACCACTGCGTGATAATCAGTGCTGATGACAGTGGAAGTAGTTCCTGCCAGCTGTTGATGCAGGTGGTGGTATTACTACTCGTGTAGTAGTTCTGGACATTATATGGAGTTAAATATTCAGTCTAATGTTCGTAGATTTTAGTGCTTCGCCCTTAAGTTTGGTGACTTGATGTTGGTAAAGCGCTCTTGTTCCCAAAGGGTATTGGCCCCTCAAGGAAGGTTCCTTGATGTTGGTGAGGGCTCTTGATTTAGGGAATTGGATTTGTGCTCCAGTTCCCCGAATTAAGCCTGAATGCCTTCCACATTCCCCCCCCAGGCGCTGTATAATCCTCTGGGTTTAGCGCTTCCCCCTTGATTATAATAATAATCCAAGGTATTGGACCTATCCTTTTCCGTAGATCGAACCCCATTATCTCTCATTTCCCCATGAGCTATATAATTCCTACGGGTTTGCAGCAGTATTTACAGAGGCGCTCGAGGTGCTTGGGAGAAAATTTAATTAGTGGGAAGTGCTAAACCAGTAGGGATCATACTGTGCCTGGGTAAAATGAGGGTAGGAGGGGTGTTGAGGAATATGGGAGAGAGGGTGAAATGGGGGGGGTACGACACCGTTGTAACTGGATTGGTAATTGCTGCAAGGGAGTGGCGTGGTGCTTGTACAGGGCTCTTGAGCTAAGGAATTTTAGCTGCTTTCGCTATCCTCGGATCAGACATGATTATCTCTTATTCTACTAATGTTGTATGACCCCTACTCACTGGCTTATCGCTTCACCATGCTTATAAATGATGCGATATTAACTTTGTGGCTGCCTGAGGTTATTTTAACGACATTTGCGAAGTGTTATAGCTCGCGGGATTTATCTATATCCATCTTGTTTTTTGTATTCACAAGAATGCGATAAACCCGTATGGTCTGCGTTGTTTGCTGCTCGTATTCATTATTTTTGTATTACCAAAAAATTTACTTGACCTTGGCCTTGGTAACTGACACAAAGTTGGTAGCTTTGACCTTGGTGTGACCTGAGAAACTGGGAAGTTGGTCTTAAGTTTCAACCAAACTTCGTTTAATTTTGTTTCGGCTGTGAAGCGCCACCATAGCTTAAACTGTATTAATTAAGTTCTCCCTCCAGGTGTCAGGGAGCTTATATTGCCCTCATCTTGCATGAAAATTTTCCTCTAAACAGTAAAGGTGAAGGTAAGTATAGAATAACGATATTATTATCTGTGGGAACCGCTTAATCGGTAGGCAAACAGGTTCGATCCGGGGAAGGATGGTTTCCATTCCTTACATCACGTAACCCCCCCCCCCCTCCCCTTCCCCCACTCACAGACATCAGGCGCGCCTCCCTTGAAGGGTTCATTAACGATAAGGACTGCACAAACTACGTGAAACTTCTCTCTGTATGTCACACAGTATATGTATGTGGTGGTATTGGTACGCCTGCACAAACTATGTGAAACTGTCTTGTTCTCTCATCTTGCAGGCACCACCTGCGTTTACAGATTCTATCTGACACATGACACTCTTTTGCTGTGAATATCGTCTCTCAAGACAGTTGGGAGCGCCTCACGGCCCTAGGGAAAGTCATGACCCCTCCCCTTCTAACCTAATACCTGCATACCCTTGAAATACTTGGGAGCGCTCTAATTAAAGCTGTCGAAGGGTCTTGATCCAAGGAATTCAAAGTGCCCTTCCCGTGGATCAACTCTGATTACCTGCCATTCGTTGTAGGTGTCTTTGTGCCGGTGGAGGGCAGTTATTTTCCAACCCCTTCCTCGGCTTCAACCTCATTACCTTTTCCCACAGGAGCTGTAGGACCCCTACGGGTTTGTTGCTTTCCCATGAATGTAATCTATTACAGCTTAAATATAAGTCGACGTGAGCACGCACAAATCAACGGCTCGCTCCCAAGACCTTATATCTCTGGCATGAGTAACAATGCGGTACCAAGAAAGTTAGTCCCAGGTGGCAACTTATAACCAACCACGAGATTAAACGCTGCCGCAGAATAATACATGGCATTGATTACAGAAAGGAACCTTTGTTTCTTCACGTATGTCACTACCTGCATGAAAATTCCAATACTCGCTTCTTCAGTTTGTCTGTGTATTTCAGAAATGTGTCTTGGAGAATTATATCTGCAAGACACTGATGAGAATGTCTTTGCTTGGTTATAATAAACTAAGATTATACCTTAAACAACAAGATATGCTTGGTTTATTTGGACGGATTTAGCATAATTGATTTGGTAAATCAAAAGACACACAGAATTATTCTTTATTAAAAATTTACGTTTCGCTTAGTGTGTTTTTTGTCAAT
>NC_069404.1:2869574-2872074 GCF_026875155.1 Cherax quadricarinatus | reverse complement strand
CAGTCCTAGGACCAGTGCTGTTTCTGGTATTTGTGAACGATGTGATGGAAGAAATAGACTCCGAAGTGTCCCTGTTTGCAGATGACGTGAAGTTGATGAGAAGAATTCATTCGATCGAAGACCAGTCAGTACTACAAAGGGATCTGGACAGGCTGCAGACCTGGTCCAGCAATTGGCTCCTGGAGTTCAACCCCACCAAGTGCAAAGTCATGAAGATTGGGGAAGGGCAAAGAAGACCGCAGATGGAGTACAGTCTAGGGGCCAGAGACTACAAACCTCACTCAAGGAAAAAGATCTTGGGGTGAATATAACACCAGGCCACATCTCCTGAAGCGCACATCAATCAAATAACTGCTGCAGCATATGGGCGCCTAGCAAACCTCAGAAAAGCACTCCGACATCTTAATAAGGAATCGCTCAGGACCCTATACACCGTATACGTTAGGCCCATATTGGAGTATGCGGCACCAGTTTGGAACCCACACCTACAAGCACGTAAAGAAACTAGAGAAAGTGCAAAGGTTTTCAACAAGACTAGTTCCAGAGCTAAGAGGTATGTCCTACGAGGAGAGGTTAAGGGAAATCAACCTGACGACACTGGAGGACAGGAGAGATAGGGGGGACATGATAACGACATACAAAATACTGAGAGGAATTGACAAGGTGGACAAAGACAGGATGTTCCAGAGATTGGACACAGTAAACAAGGGGACACAGTTGGAAGCTGAAGACACAGATGAATCACGGGGATGTTAGGAAGTATTTCTTCAGCCACAGAGTAGTCAGTAAGTGGAATAGTTTGGGAAGCGATGTATGGAGGCAGATCCATACATAGCTTTAAGCAGGGGTATGATAAAGCTCACGGCTCAGGGAGAGTGCCCTAGTAGCGATCAGTGAAGAGGCGGGGCCAGGAGCTCGGACTCGACCCCCGCAACCTCAACTAGGTGAGTACACAACACACCTCGACCCCTGCAACCACAATTAGGTGAGTAACACACACACACACACACACACACACACACACACACACACACACACACACACACACACACACACACACACACCAAAGCCCTGGACTCGACCCCTGCAACCTCAACTAGGTGAGTACACAACCACACACAACACACACACACACACACACACACACACACCACACACGCACGCACGCGCGCGTGCGCGCATATACAGCAGGCCTAGTGTCTAATCGACATGTGCCTAGGACAGAATGGTAACTAACACACGTACACACAACTCGTACAGAGGATAGAGGAGCTTACGACGACGTTTCGGTCCGACTTGAACCATTTACAAAGTCACACTAACAAAAAGGAGAGGAGGGAGTATATATAGGCCAGCAGACAGGGACTGGACAAGAGACGTTACCTTGCACACCCCTATACCTCTCAGTCGTACAGGGAGAGTTGCCTGATCCCATTACTCATCTTCTAGTGACAGAGCTCAGGAGTGAATCATATTCATTGAGTGTTGGGTTGTCAAAGGAAGGTGCGCACCTCAGGAAGTAAGCGAGTCTTGGCAGAGTAAGACATCTTGTGAGGAGATACAAGGCATCACTGGCATCAAGATCTCTTATTCACTCCTCCATTCTCTTCAGGTCATACAGTTTGTCCTTGAGGACTGTGTCGATGGCCTGATGACCGAGCGGTGTTCCGAAGAGGGTGCTCTTGGATGGAGTGGTAGTAGAGACTTCAGGGAGAATTTTTCATACAGCTCTGATTGTTTCCTTGTTCGTTGTGATGATTTCACACTTGGGAGGTCCCTAGCAGGTCCTCTAGCAGGAGCTCTTCAGTACCTGCCAGAGTGCCATCATCCAGGTACCAGATGTTGAGCTCGCTGCACAGGCTGGAAGTTAGTTCTCTTACTGCCAAGCAGAAGAAAAGTGGTGCGGGTGGGTCACCCTGCTGAACACCCACTGATAAGGGAATTTCATGTTTTGCCAAACACAAGAATTGAGAGTTTGCTGTAGCCAGCTGAAATGAAGGGAAAAAGACTGGAGAACCGATCCTGAATGGCTGGCAAGACCACATACATCTCTTTTCACCATATTAAAAGCATTTCTAAAGTCAAGTTTGACTACGGCCTTGTCTTCTGGTAAGTCCCTGATGTAGCCCCTTGCTGCATGAGCTGCCTTGAGAGACCCCAAAGCCCAGTTGGTGTGGCTGAAGTAAACCGGCAGCTTCTAGGCGAATGTTTCTTACTGCTGCTTTGGCAACGAGACGGCAAAGAGTGTTACCAACAGCAATGGGTCTGATTCCGCCATCCCTATTCAAAGCGCATAATGAGGCTCAAAAAAAGAAAGGTTTAATTTCTTCTGGAATCCGCCCAGCCGGACAGTTGTTTGACGAAGGTTGTTAACTCGGAGAGAAGAATTGTGCAGATGTGCCGAGTACTGGGTTTACCATCTCCTTGAGGTGTTGTGGTCAAATTTCCCGTGTAACCTCCTCAGATCCGCTGAAATGACACTTTTCGCTTATAGACTTCT